>JBAJMU010000010.1:1390277-1409221 GCA_037952995.1 Hyposoter didymator | reverse complement strand
AAAAGAAAAAAAAAAAAAAAAAAACGCAAAAAGCAGAGAAACAAAAAATGAAGAAAACAAAACACGAAAAACCAAGAAGCAAGAGAGAGAGAGAGTTTTCGAAGCTCATAGGAGCAGGGCGCCCGACGAGAAAAAGAGTAAAAAGTGGAGAAGCAAAAACAAGAAGAAAAATAAGAGGCGACAAGAGCAAGCGACGCGAGGGAGGGGAGAAGAACCGAGAAGAACACAAAAAGCGTGTGGAGAGCTATAGAGAGAGAGAGAGAGCGAGGGAGAGAGACTCGCGAATAATCGAGAGAGTGAGAAAGGGATGCTCCGGAGATCAGGTTATTCGTCAAGATTTGCACACAGCCAAAGCAACGACGAAACGCAGCAGCAGCAGAGAGGGATGAGGAGAGGTGTGGCTACGGAGTTGTACGAGAAACGAGGAGTCTGCTTTCTGTACTTGGTTCTGGTTGGCTCGGAGGCCTGACGGTGGGCCTGACCGGATCGCGAGGCCGAACCTGCTGCTGCTGCTCGAGCCCTGCTGCTCCCCCAAGACCTGGCTCTTTCTTTCTCTCTTTACACTGACTTGACTCTTGTTTTATAAGCATCCACAATAATCTGTAGTCCAAACAAGTCTATAGATGTATTTACATGCGACACACACATCTACACATCGGGAGGTATGACGTACGTGGTAAAATGTATACTTCACATACTTTCCCCATTGATTACACGCTGCAGAAGGTGAAGAGGGAGAAAGACAATAGAAAAAAGGTCGAAAAACTTTGGTAAGTCGATGCAGACGCGTATGGTGTGTGTGTGTATGTATCTGCATGAGAAAAGGACAGGGCCCGAGACTCGGGGACTCTCCGGCATGCCTTATGGGGCCCCAGAGTGGCGCAGGAGGTGTCAGCAATGCGACTTGCCCCCTTGGGCCCCTCGAGCTTCTTCTCCTTCCTCCTCCTCGACTCTCACTGTGTGTGCGTGCGCCTGTAAAAGTGAACGCGAATGCTGGACACACACACACGCACGAGTGCAGAACGAACAAGCGCGAGATACGAGAACGCGGAACGTTGGAATTACTCGGCTATCGAGATCCCGGTGTGGATAAAACTTCCTCGGGGAGAAATCATAGCGGCCACCCACGTCTGGTATTGGAGGCTGAGACGCCACGTTGGACCCCGTACGTATCTATAGAAATATACGTACGTAGTTTGTTCGATTCTGGTATCGAGTGTGTGCATCGGAAGATTTTTGGTACCGAATTGGACCGGCTGGCCAATTCGAACCGCACCTGGATTTATCGTCATTTTATTTATTCACTTTTTAATCCTTGGACACAACGTACTGCGTCGTATACTCGTTGGTACCAAAATGGCGACTGATTGGCAGTTTAAATTCCAACATTTCCGCGGCTATTTTTCATTATTTCTTCGCGCGAGACTTTTTCAATGGGAAACGATTCACTTTTTCAGTCGGAAATCGATCCCTATTCGATAATAATCGAATAGCTCGAATCGCTCATCTTCGAAAGTGTAGAAAGGCTCTCCGGAAGTAAATTTTAGTCGTTCCACTCGTAAATTTCGCTGACAATTCCGTTAGAAACCAAAAACACTGTCAAAATAACGAAAATTTTGAAATTCGGCGAGAAATATATTAGAAAGTCTCTTCATAGCAAATTTTTGTCGTTTACACTAGAAAATTTTGCTGACAATCCCGTAAGAAACAAAATGTACTGTCAAAATAACGAAAATTTTAATATTCAGCAAGAAATATATTAGACAGTCTCTTCGGAGGCAAATTTTAGTCGGTCCACTCGTAAATTTCGATGAAAATTCCGTTAGAAACCAAAAATACTGTCAAAATAACGAAAATTTTGAAATTCAGCGAGAAATATATTAGAAAGTCTCTTCGGAAGAAAATTTTTGTCGTTTCCACTGGTAAATTTTGCTGACAATCCCGTAAGAAACAAAATGTACTGTCAAAATGACGAAAATTTTGAAATTCAGCAAGAAATATATTAGGAAGTCTTTTCGGAGGCGAATTTTAGTCGTTCCACTCGTAAATTTCGATGAAAATTCCTTAAAAACCCAAAAATACTGTCAAAACAACGAAAATTTTGAAATAAACAATATTTAGTTTACCGCGTTCGAAAAAATATCGCCGCTTTTTAAAAAAATTGTATTTCCACCGTAAAAATGATGATAAGCGACGAGAAAAAAAAGGGGGCAAAGTAACGAGGTTTCGCGAGAGACAGTCCGTGTATACTTATATCTGTAATTTTCGTATACTCGATTATCGGACATTCTGCGAGGGGGTAGAAAATGAGAATACAGTTATGGAGAGAAACGGATGGACGGGCGGGAGTAAAGGTTGGAAATCCCTAAGCTCTGCTGCCTACGATAATGTACACTACTTTATCGTTAATATGTAGACCGGCGCATAAGTATATCCAAAGTACGTTCACGAAAGTGTATATATTCACATGGACATGGAAATGTGTGTGTGTGTGTGTGGTTTAGTAATGCTCATATGGGGAATAAGTAAAAGCTCGTAAAATGGAGTGACGAGTCGCGTGCTCGCACGGAACACACAGGCGATTGGAGTTTTTGTCTCGCTCTTTCTTTGGCGTTTTGCTGCTGCTTGGTGTGTGTGTGTGTGTGTGTGTGGTCGCGCGGGCTCTGCTCGGATCAAATCGATCCGAGGTAAACGCGGAAGCGCGCGCGGTGAACGATAATGCTCGCGTTTTGCTTTGCAGGACGGGGTGCGGTGAGTCCAGCGCAACGCGCGATCAACGACGGCGAGAACGCGCGGAGACCTAAAGAAATATATGGAACGACGATGCAGCGAGCGTCTGCAGCCAACTCTCGTCGTCGTACATATAGCCAACGAACGGACGGCCACACAGCTCTCTGTGAATATATACTCGGCCGGCTTGGGGTTAGCGATTTATTATCCATCGCGGATAGGAGGATTGCCGGGCTGGTCGTTCGCACGTGTTAACCCTCGCGCTCCAAACCCAACGTACAACGTTCATGGTGGTCCGAGAATTTCAACCGCCAACCGTGTCCAGCGCGAGAAACACGAAATCGCAGAAAACTCGCATCGAGCGCGCATGCAGTTTTCGCGTCATTGTTATACAAAATTGTTTTCGTTGTAAAAATTCAAAAAAAACTTCAACTTTGCGAATTTTTGACGATTTTACGAAATAAAATAATTTTCTGATTTTTTTTTTTAATTTTTTTTATTTCTCATTTTGTTTCTGTAATAAAAATAAAGAAAATTGGGAACGGGGATCGATGGTATTTGTTGGAAGGCTGCGAATTATTTTCATGGGGTTTTCCATGCTTTTTATTGTTCTGACTATGGATTTTTGTGATTAAAGATTTCGTGTACGAATTGCTTAATATTGTGCTCCGATTTCCGAGGGGCATGCGATTTGCCCAATGGGGTTAACTGCGAGACTGTACGTGATAAAGAGAGAAAAGAAAAAGTAAAAAGTATGAATCGCGTCCATACGATGCCCTTTAAATAGCCTGGCGATATGGACTCTTTTATTCACGAGCAGTTGATGCATCAATGTGTGACAAAAGTTTGATTGAAAAATAGCCCAGTCGTGGCTTAGGAATAATGAATGACGTTGCATGGACGACAGAATGAGGGAAAAATAAAACTTATTCTCGTGTGTTGCTCGCATTACGAACGTGTATTGGCGCGAGCATAACGAACGAGAATAGAATCTCGAGCTGGGACGTTGTAGATACAAAATAAGGCCAGAAATTGTTACGCGAGCGTCGCGCGATATACCGTGATTTTTTTTCGATCAGAAATCGTAAGACAACGATTTATCAGATTTTCCCTCGAAAAATATTTGCAGCGATTTCCAAACTGGAAATAAAATTCGATAAACTAAATATTTTTCGATAATTTCAAAATTTTCGTCATTTTGACAGTATTTTTAGTTTCCAACGGAATTGTCAGCGAAATTAACGAGTGGAACGACAAAAATCTGCTTCCCAAGAGACTCTCGAAAATATTTTAGGATTATTCAAAAAAAACGTTTAGTCGAACGTTTCGAACAAAATATCCAATCGTTTTCAACAAAATTTCCATTTTAGTGCATGGAGAAAAATGCATTTTTTAAATTCAATCAATCTAATCGAAACTGCGATTTCGAAAATTCCGACGAGAGGATCGTTGACAGAATAAAAAAAAAACAAAGGCCTCATTTTTTTTTCGCACAGCAAACCGGATGTTGCGGGGCGGAAGAAGGGATATGAAGAAACTTTTGCCAACCGATCATTAGTTTCGCGCTTCGACAGAGCCTTTTTCATCGTCATCGTGACTGCGGAGCGTCTCCATCTGCGATTTTTAAAAGGAAAAAAAAAAAATCCACTCGCTATAAAAAAAACGAAAGAGCGACGCAGCGAGACAGAGAGGAGTGCGTGTTCGCAGCTCGTACGACACCCACGTATCATTCTACATTGTGCTCTCCAACGCTTCATTACGGTGTACACAATCGTAGTTGATACGTGGCTTAAACAAAAATGAGGCAACGGAGAGGCGCGAGGGAGAGAGAAAGATGCGGACGAGTGTATAATAAATAAGTCGATGCACGTTGCGCGCTTTTATATGTACAACAACGACAAATACATATTTCCAGAGACATTTGTATGAAATGTACGAAACGCACACAAAGATGTAGGTGGATATGCGCGTTACTCGCCAAGCGGAAAAGTATATGTTGCGGAGGCTTTTTGTCACAATGGCGACGACGAGAACGCGACGCCGCAACGCCGCGCGACCGTAGAATTAGTCGCGCGCTTGTGGGTGCTATTTCGCTCTTTCTCTCTCGCTCTATCGCGCGTTTCTCCCTCGTACTCGACAACCCACCGGCATCCATCGAGCTCTAATTATATTATATAATAATAATTTGCAAATCTTCATCGAAACGGACGTTGAGACACGAGCTCACGTGCGTTTTTCAACAAAACGCGAAACTCTCGCTGTCCACTCACGATTATTTGTCAACGAGAGATTTTCGAATTGTTGGGAAAACGTTTTCCTTCGCGTTTTCGTGGCTGGACTTGGTCGAATCATTATTGCGTCGAAAATTCGATTCGGTGTAGAGATTTTTTTGTCGGTCGCGAGCGCGATCAAAGAATTTTCGTCGAACAAACTTTCGAACGATTTCATTTAATTTTTCGTTCCGATTAATTAACGCGACGATAATTTTTGAAAAAATGAGAAAATAATTCGCTTCGGCCAAGAAAATGCTGAGTACGCTTTTGTAATTTTTATGCGCGCGGAGAAAAGGATGAAAAAGTTGGTACGATTTGGAATCGCGAATCAAAGCAGTTGGAATGAATTTCGATGAAAATTTTAAGTCCGAAATTTATTTCGCGAGGTTCAAAGTTTGGCAGCGGCGCGAGGGCGCGAGTGAGAAAGGAAAACCGTTGCTGGTTTGATTGTGAAAAAAAAAAAGAAGGAAGGAAGGCGTGCATAATGGGATAGTCACGCGACGAGAAAATTCACAAAAAGCTGTGTGAGAGAGCGAGAGAAAAGCAAAATGCATTGCGACGTGACGCGCGGTATTTGTCTCGGCCGGCTGCCTTCAAATTGCCCGAAATTATTGGCTTCTTTTGTTTTCTCGTCATACAGTATGACCACCAGTCCCATCCAGCAAGCTATTCCATGTCATTTCTGACGTTCGCGTCTACCAAAAGTTGCACACATTTTAATACGTGCGTGGAGGTGGATTGTGAAAAAAAAAAAAAAAAAAAAANNNNCGTCCCGTCGCGAGTCTGCGGTGACGCGAGAGAAACGTGCGTTTCGCATTGAAATAAAAATAATCCACGAAATAACGCTCGCGAATAATTTGCATTTTTTTCGTCGCCCAACTAAATAAATAAAAAGTCAAAAATAATAGAAATCATGCGAAGGGAAGTTCGCGCAGTTGCCGAAACAATTTTCCATGAAATTTTCTCGCAAATTTCATTTTAACGAATCGAAAACGTAATTTATAGAAAAAAGCGAGGAAATGAGTGTGAAAAGACGCGCGGGGGGTGTATAGCGCATGGAGGTTAGGAAAAAAAGCAAAAGATCGTGGACCAGAGGTCCGGAGAGCGTCCATTGTTCGTGGCCATGGAGGAGCAGACGCTGGGGTACCAAGATGGCTGCGACTTGGCGAACGTGTCTGTCCTGCACACACGTCGCGTCGCCAAGCTTCTACACACGCATGCGTTACACGGATGCATAAAAACGACGATACGGAAGAAACGAGCAAACGAGAGAGAGAGAGAGAGAAAAGGAAAGAAAGTCTGTGCGAGTGAAGATGCGGCGAGAAGGAAAGAAAAAAAAAGGTCTGGCGTGTCCGTTGAGTACGTTGGAGTCTCGGCGACAATTAATACTCGCGCGAGATCATTTTATGTTTTCATTTAGCCAGTGTGTGCGTCGTGGCACAAGAAGAAGAAGAAGTTCTCGGTGATTCGGTTGCTTCCTCCGCTGCTCCGGGAGACGGAGCACCACCCTCTCGTTAATGCTCGTATCTTGAGCTCAATTTATGTACGTTCAGGATGAAGCGAAATAAATAAGAATGAATATACGAGAAAAGCGAGTCGCGAGATGCGGAGTTGCTTTTTCTTGTCGCGCCTGTTGGAATAAGAAGTGGCGATCGTTCAATCGCGCTCCTTATGCGTATACGAGTGTATGCGAGTCTTTTTCTGGCTCGACGCGATCGCACCTTTTAATAAAAAGCTCAGCAATTCAAAGATCGAGAAAATAACACGCGAGCAAAGCAGATCGAGTTTCGCGGGATCTCTGTATGTGCTATGCAATTTTTTCTCCGCGAACTATAATTCACGTCTATTCGTATTACAGCAGCAGGAGACCAGAGAGCGAAAGAGATGAGCGAGGGATGCTGCGTGCGTGTAATGCCCGAATATAGACATAATCGTCAAGGAATTTAATTGTTATTCTCATGGACGTAAATGCGCTCGTCGCGCTAGTTATCGCAACACACACGCGACCTTTGCAAAAACAGGATTTATCGTTTCATATTTATTATGCATCCAGCATCTTCTCATGATAATTATTTTGACGAAGACAGTCGGTGGGCTTCTTCGTGTCTCCCTGCGGATGCTCCACCAGTACGCGCGCGTGCGTGTGTGAAAATATGAACGAGTGTGTACATAGATATATTTATCCCTGAAACGTTTTTTTTTCTACTTATTCCGGTAACGAGGGGTCTAAATGACCCCAATCTTAAAAAATTCATATCTCCGGTAAAATTTAACGAAAAGCCTTCAACTTGGGCTCATTCTCTTCGTTTTTTGATGCAGAATCACGTGAGCCTGGTGCAGTTTTGTTTAACGTCAAAAAAATAGTGAAAAATTCGGTAAAACGATATTTTTGTCGTTTTACTTGACTAATTATTAATTAATAATTATCAAATTTATAATTTATTTGTTTACATGCATTTTTTATAATTTTTTCGGTTCATTCTCTTCGTTTTTTGATGCAGAATCACGTGAGCCTGGTGCAGTTTTGTTTAACGTAAAAAAAATAGTGAAAAATTCGGTAAAACGATATTTTTGTCGTTTTACTTGACTAATTATTAATTAATAATTATCAAATTTATAATTTATTTGTTTACATGCATTTTTTATAATTTTTTCGGTTCATTCTCTTCGTTTTTTGATGCAGAATCACGTGAGCCTGGTGCAGTTTTGTTTAACGTAAAAAAAATAGTGAAAAATTCGGTAAAACGATATTTTTGTCGTTTTACTTGACTAATTATTAATTAATAATTATCAAATTTATAATTTATTTGTTTACATGCATTTTTTATAATTTTTTCGGTTCATTCTCTTCGTTTTTTTATGCAGAATCACGTGAGCCTGGTGCAGTTTTGTTTAACGTAAAAAAAATAGTGAAAAATTCGGTAAAACGATATTTTTGTCGTTTTACTTGACTAATTATTAATTAATAATTATCAAATTTATAATTTATTTGTTTACATTCATTTTTGATAATCTTTTGGGCTCATTCTCTTCGTTTTCTTATGCAGAATCACGTGAGCCTGGTGCAGTTTTGTTTAACGTCAAAAAAATAGTGAAAAATTCGGTAAAACGATATTTTCATCGTTTTACTTGACTAATTATTAATAAATAATTATCAAATTTATAATTTCTTTGTTTACATGCATTTTTGATAATCTTTTGGGCTCATTCTCTTCGTTTTTCAATGCAGAATCACGTGAGTCTGGTGCAGTTTTGTTTAACGTCAAAAAAATAGTGAAAAATTCGGTAAAACGATATTTTCATCGTTTTACTTGACTAACAATTAATAAATAATTATCAAATTTATAATTTCCTTGTTTACATGCATTAAGTATAATTTTCATTATTTATATTTATTAAAATTTGTGGATTTGGTAATTGAATAATTGCATTATTAACGTTGCGCAGTCGATAACCCGAGAACGAAGGGAGAAGGGCGCGCCGGATTTTGAGTCTCCTGCTGCTGCGAGGTCGTTTTTGACTCCGGATTATCGCGATCTCTAGGATTATAAATGAGAATTTTACGACGGCGTCGCGCAATGAGCGCGAGTTTCTTATTCTTGGGTCGTGGCGAAGGGAAAGCTGCGTGATACAAGCTCGCAGCGTGGTTAAACGGTATATATCGGGTTTGTTGAATTTATATGTATATGTAGAGAAACGACAGGTGCTCGTCGAGAAGTCACGTTCGATCCGGGAGAGCAGGAGCCTCTTTAGAGATCGGTACGCGCGATCCAACGCGCTCGCTTTTTCACACCGTTGACCGCAGCATCGCAGCGAGCGAGACGGAGACAGAATCGTGCTCGACAGTCACGAATATTTCTCTTTTGCACATTCGCGTGCACTTACATGGGGCATTCCGCGTCGAGTGGCACACTTTTTACTCGCGGTATCAGCGATTTTGACGCTACCGCAGAATTTACTCGCTTCTCAACGCCGCGCGCGCGCGTACGTACTCTTCCGCTATTTTACGGCTTAATGAGCGCGTTGCGGCATGTGTCGCGTTACGTATTTGTCGCGCGGCGAATTTTCGGTCAACCATCGCATTTTTTTTTTTCTCCTTGGCCACGAAACTTTTGCGCGCGTAGAATTTCGTCAAAAGGGATTAATTTAAAAAAAAAATTAGTAGAAAAAAAAGAAAAACAAGATTTTACGAATTCGCGTTCAGTTTGGAGGGATCGAGAAAATTTATCGTCGCCGTGTAAATAAGCAGAGTCTCGTTTCGCGATTAAGGAAAAAGCGCCTGCTGTGCATCAAACGTTGAAACGTATTTATACAGTTGGTGAGATATAAATACAGAGAAAATCAACACGTAAGACACGCAGTCGCGCGCGCTCGCGTTTATTAAAGGGCGAAAAAGAGGAAACGAGCTCGCCGCGTAACTATCGGAGTCTCGATCGCGTTACAATTCAACAATTCTCTGGCCAGGTATGATTTTATAATTATATTGTGTAAATACGTGTGACAGAGGCAAAAAAACCATCGAGATCGTTTATATAGCATTTCGCGTATCGCGCCCTTATGGATCGCTGCATCCTCACGAGACTCTCGCGGACGACTCGACCATTATAATTGATCGCGTACGTACACACACACGCGAGCACAACACACACAAATTGTCAACTCGATCATTTTTTACTGTGCCAAGTGTAAAAAGCCATTTTCTTGATGGCGTCGCGTGAGCTCTGTGCCACGAAGGCGCAGATACGTTTATGACGATGACGATGAGCGTTCGATACGGATTCGCGATTTTTGTTACGACAGCGCGGCGGGGGAGAGAAAAATATTTATTTGTCAAATTCGAGGATGTAAAAATGGGACGAGACGCCGATTGCTGAACAATGAATAAAAGTCCCGAACGCGATCGTTTTTTTGGCTGTAAATATATTTTTAAAAATAAATAAAAATTGCCAAAGATTTTTTTATTTTTTTTTAATTTCCGTCCGAATCGAAACGGTTGCCCATCCCGATGATGGACAGTTGCCTGCCAATTGGCGATCGGAAGTGAAAAAATGAGGCTCGCAAAAATGAATGATGAAGCGAAAGGAAAAAATGGCTGAAAATGATGAAAAAAAAAAAGAGTGCGGAGATGTTGTAGCTGCTGCGGCGGTTCCTTTGTGTCACTCACCGCTATGCATTGCTTTAGCTTTGCTGCTGTTTTTTCCTCCCTCGCTCGGTGGCTCCGTTGCTCGCGCGCTCTGTCTCTCGTGCTTGCGTGGCGTCTTTACGCCGCGAGCTAGAGCATAAGGCCGGCCTTTCTTTCGTGAATTTTCGAGAGCCGCGCTTCTCTCCCTCGTGCGTGCGGCTGCTGGTGCTTCTACGAGGAACAAGACGCGCGGAGGAAGAGCAGGATAAAGAAAAAAAGGAGCTGCACTATTCACAGAGAGAGGGAGCAGCAGAAACGCTTGCGAAAGTCTCGCCCTCGCGCACTTTTGGCCGCTGCTTCCCATACCGAGAATAAGCAGAGAACCCTTTGACGGTGCCCCTTCGTCGTCGTGCTTTTCGCCTTCCACTCGCCATAGCGCCGGCGCCTGCTCCGTTTTTTTCTTCCTGCTCCCGCGACATTTTATTTTTCCATTTTTTTTTCTATCCGATTCCGCGGTATGTCGTCTGCTCGAAATTTACGGCACCGCGAATTATCGCGAAAAGGGAAGCTTTGGCATTATTGCACGAATATAAAAAAAAAATGAAAAATTCAGGAAATTATTTTTTTCCTTGTTTAATGACGCAAATCCAAAAAAAAAAGCACCGCGATCGTAACTTTTCCTTGAAACCACATTGGCAAAAAAAAAATAACACCGATCGATCCGAAAGAATTCTTCAAAAAAAAGTTTCTCGCTCTAATTATTATTCAAAATTAAAAAAACTGTGATTCTTAATTACGAGGAGTCTAACGAAATGAACAAAAGCGCACGCCGTTCATTTCTCCCGCACGGACGTAAAAAATATGATAAAGAAAATTTTCAACGGTTTGATTAATCGACGCGCGATGTTTCTCGCACACGGACACTTGTCGTTCGTATTTAATATTCCACGTAGGCAAAAGGTTATTTTCAACGTATATGCATAAATAATAATGAAACGTTCTCTGCTGCCGAACGAATTTCCGTTTCGAATGAATATAATATGGCGTAGCGGGCGCGTAAATTGGCGTGACAAATTTGTCGGTATATATCGCGTCGTAGGCATCGCGAGAAAGATGGCTGATGCCTCGTGCGTACGAGGAATAACGACAGCAGCAGGATAAACACAAGAGAAAAACGAGCATTTTTTCAATAGTTGACATTGTTAGATTTGGAAGGAAGGAGTAGGGCGTAACTGCGATGAATTAGTGTAAAATAAGGATCGAAGGGAATTACGTGCTTAGGGACGAGGTCATTGAACATGCAGAGAGAGAGAGAGCTCGCGTTCTTTCCGGTTTTTCCGACCTTTCGGAAATAAACACACGAGCAGGGCGTATAACGAGACGGAAAATTAATAGTTCGAGGGATATAACTAAAAAGGGAAGCAAAAGGATATTAAGGGTTTGCGAGTCTCTGAAGGCTCGTTGGCTGGCCGCTTCGGAGTCATTGGGTGGTTAACGAGAAAATAAGTGACAGAGAAAAAGTCCGGAAAAGCCTGGGATTTTTCACGGTGCGACGAGAGAGCAGGCAGCAGAGGCTGATCGAGCTCGAGGTTTTTAAAAACGTCGAGCAGAAAATTGGCTCGAAATTTCGGACACGAGAGTGTCGCGAATCGGGGGCTGAAATATATATCGGAGAGCGGAAGTCGTTGCAGCAGGAAGAACGCGCTCGACATCTGTTCCGTGTGGCTATCATCGATATCCGTGTTTGTCTACGCCTCAATTACACCCGAAATGTCTATTTAAATGCAAAACAAAGAGAGTGAAAAAAATAGCGTGTGTTTTGGATCCTCAGGGAGGGGGACGGCGTGGGCCTTTTGCATATGCGTGCATCCACGTCTATTCTGTGCACTCTTGGCAAATAATTCGCGTGTTTCCATAAAAGACGCGAGAAAGACGCGCGAGAAAGAAAAAAAAACGTAAGAGCGCGACACACAAAAGGCCAATATGGCGTTTTGCGGTTTTGGGGGTGCGATTGAAACTCTCGCTCTCTTCCGGACGTTCTCGACGTAACCACCGCGCGTTGCATTATCTTCGCTCCCATAACTAATGCGTTACGCACGCGAAAAACTTGACGTGTGTGCCGCGTGCATATTAAAAACGGTACGAGAGTAAAATAAAGCGAAAAAAAATGAGGCGAGGAATGAAGCGGAAGAAAAAGAGAAAAGCGATAAATTGTAAAACGAGTTCCCGGAAGGATACTGCGGTGTAGGGACGAGTTTTTATCTCATTCTTTTTATTCTTTGACAACGGAGGAAGCGAAGAAGAAGAAGGAAGCGCCCGGCAGAAGGAACGGATCTCGCGCCCCAGGGATAATAGAGCGAGTCCCGCGCGGCACCTCCGGAAGCCACCACAAAATTGCGCACCGCCGGCAAGGAAAGCAAGAGAAAGAGAATAATGGAATTGCGGGAACGCGAAAGCATGAGCGAGGTGGCAGCAGCGCGATCTCCTGCACTCGTAGAAATCATCCTCATTTTTATATATACTTTGCCTTTTTTTCAAGACGCATCTACACACGCGGAGACGCGCCGCCGCGCGAGTTCCAAGTGCTGCGCGCCCGCGGAGAACGGAAGAGACGCGCGTGCACGCGATACAAAAGCTTGAGCAAGTCTCGACACACAAACGCGTCGCTCTCCCGACGGGAAGTTTCACCGATTCTCGCGGTTTTGACAAAACCACACGTTTTGTTGACCCCAAAGGCGCAATGACCCGAATTTTCTCCAATTTTTCAAAATGTTCAAAAAAAATCCTATCCGTTAAAAAAAAACCAAAAATTAAAAACATGAATTTCAAAAAACAACGAAAAACGAAACTGAACGATTCAGTTGAGAAAATCCAAAAAATCGTCAATTTCGAAACTTTTCGAAAACCAGAAAAATTCGAGAGAGAAAGTGAGAGAGCGAGAGGAAGTTGTTGAAAGTTCTTGGTAAACGGTCGATTCATTTTAATCTCGGCAATCCCCGAGAATTAAACGCAACGATCGTTTTTCTTTCTCGCGATAAATTTTCACCCCGCGCGCGAGCAGGCGAATAGTTTTTCTCTGGAGGTTACTTAGCACGCGGGGATCGCGGTGATCAAGAGTCGAGAAACATCGAAATAAATTGGCCATGTCGCGTCCGTAGACGCGCGCGCGCGGCGGCTTCCAATTATTTTCGCATTTAATTTACAGCCGATTATAAAGTCGTTATGATGGTTGTACGTACGCGTCGAGTATCCTCGCGCGATCGCAATACGAGTAACAAGAATAATAATGTGAACGTATGCACGTTCTGGATCGCGTTAACGCACCAACAGAATTTACTCCTTCTTTCCCGCAAAGGGAAACCGACGTTGCAAAGTTCGCAACGTCGGGGTCCAACGAAAAATACTTTATGTATCAAAATATTATTCATCGTTTGTTCAATTTCAAAAATAACGATAATTTTTAGAGCAATTTTGAATTTGGATCGTAAAAAAAATCGTTTTATCGTCCTGACAAAATTTTCAATAAGAATGACGAGGCTCTGCTCAAGAAAAAACGGAATTTCATGCATTCCAACGATGCAAACTCGAACATCGTGAAATCCGTTTGAACGGTTAATGAGAATCGATGAAAATGGTGAAAAGTCATTATTTCGTTTGAATGATATTCGAGGGGAAAAGTATAACGAGTTTAATAATTTTGCAGTGGATCGATGACTGACTTGCAAAGTTCGCAACGTCGGGGTCCAACGAAAAATACTTTATGTATCAAAATATTATTCATTGTTCGTTAAATTTCAAAAATAACGATAATTTTTGGAGCAATTTTGAATTTGGATCGTAAAAAAAAATTGTTTATCGTCCTGACAAAATTTTCAATAAGAATGACGAGGCTCTGCTCAAGAAAAAACGGAATTTCATTGCATTCCCACGATGCAAACTCGAACATCGTGAAATCCGTTTGAACGGTTAATGAGAATCGATGAAAATGGTGAAAAGTCATTATTTCGTTTGAATGATATTCGAGGGGAAAGGTATAACGAGTTTAATAATTTTGCAGTGGATCGATGACTGACTTGAATAATCTGTGCAAATGAAATACTAATAATTCACCGATTGATGGAATAACGATTAATAGGAGATGAAATATCGGTGAAAACGGAAATGGAGCGTTGAGAGTGTTTTAAACTTTTGCGCAGTCGAACGATGAGTCGAGCAGATCGTGCTCGTTCGTTCGGTACAAAAGAAAGAAGCAACTACACGGAGGTAAATTGTGCGGTGAACATAATCTCCGCGTTGAGGGACACGGCGGAAAAGCCTTGGGAAGGGCGTGGAAAAGGGCTCGGTGAACGCGGGCGCGAGAGCTGCAGAGCAGATAAAAGAAAGACAGAGCGAGGAATGACAATTCTCGTTGGCTTTTCAACGAAACTCTACCGCGACAATGCTATTGGAACATATTGCCGGTCATCCGGGTTATTCTGATTTAAATTTTCGACCCGTCCTATCGCCCCGGGTCGTGTATATGTTGGTGTGTAATCAATTATATACCCACGTACTCGCGACACACATAGATATATACAGAAAAGCACGAACGCACGACACTCGAGTGTGCGGCAATGGAAATAGCGCCCGTTTGCCGGGATGCTGCGCGTAAATGTTTCAACAATTAATAAAGGGAGGAAAATTTATAACGCACATGCGATATGCCACGCGGTCTGTTCAAAACGCGCGTACACGTTCAATGGCGGCGTTAATCCTCGCATGCAAATTTCATGCTTGCAGCCTCACGAACGATATGTCCGATTTGTGAATTTAAAAAATCGATCATCTTCGATGCAACGGACCGTTGAATCTCTTGAGATCGAATAATGAGATTTTTACGATTTTCCAAAGTTTGAAAAATTGAAGAATTGCATTTAAAAAAATAAAAAGACTGCGGTGACGTCAATTTCAAAACTGCATAATTCTTGAGTGTCGAAAAATGCATAATCTTCGATGCAACGGACCGTTGAATCTCTCGAGATCGAATTATGAGATTTTTACGATTTTCCAAAGTTTGAAAAATCGAAAAATTGCATAAAAATAAATAAAAGACTGCGGTGACGTAAATTTCAAAACTGCATAATTCTTGAGTTTCGAAAAATGCATAATCGTCGATGCAATGGACCGTTGGATCTCTCGAGATCAATTAGTAAGATTCTCACGATTTTCTAAAGTTTGAAAAATCGAAGAATTGCATAAAAATAAAAAAAAAGACTGCGGTGACGTAAATTTCAAAACTGCATGATTCTTGAGTGTCGAAAAATGCATAATCTTCGATGCAACGGACCGTTAAATCTCTCGAGATCGAATAATGAGATTTTTACGATTTTCCAAAGTTCGGAAAATTGAAAAATTGCATCAAAAAAAAAATAAAAAGACTACGGTGACGTAAATTTGAAAACTGCACAATTCTTGAGTGTCGAAAACTGCACACTGGACCGTCAAATCTCTCGAGATCGAATAATCAGAATTTTTACGATTTTCCAAATTTTGAAAAATTGAAGAATCGCGTTTCAAAAAAAAAATGGAGGAAAATGAAAAATGAGGAAATCGTTTGGTTCGGTGTTGCCGATGGTCAGTAAAATCCTCTGTGCAAGATGAAGCTCGTGTGCGTTGCAAATAATTGAAAATCTAGAATCGTGCAATTTTTCGTGTCAAACAGAATACGTTTGTGTTGGATATCGACAAGAGTACGTGAGCGAGGGAATTTTATTGACTGAGTAAAGCAGCAGAGTGGAAAAGGACAATATAATCGAGAGAATCGACACACACACGTATACATATATATATATAAAGCCGGTAAATGGGAGTACGAAGCTCGTTGGTACGCGTCCGGTCGAACGTTCACATGAGCACAATTCCGCGTCAGGTTTTCTCTCTCTTTTATCTGCGGGAGGCTCATCCACAGAGTATTTGACGGGAAAGTCTATACAGCGAGTACAAAACCGAGAATTAAGAGTCGCTCTCGCAGCGCACGTTGAGGACACATGAGGATTTTGTCACATAGAGAGAAAGAGACCGAGAGAGAGAGAGGGTGACTTGCTTTTTGACTGCTGCAGCGTGCGCGGGCCTTTTGCAGTGCTCGCGATATACATGAATTCCGTTGTAACCGAGAAGTGAATCGAAAGCGTCCTGTAACGCTCATGACAGTCGTCGTGTACGTATGGACAATGCAACAAATGACCAGCACACATATTCGCGTGGAAACACACATTTATATCCGTGCGGAGAGTCGAATGATGGAGAAACGAGAAAATAGAGAGGGAGGCGTGGGTGGTGATGGTGAATAAAGAGTAAAATGTTGGGGGGTAGAAAGTGGAATGGACGCGCGAGGATGAGCCGAGGAGCAGCAGAGAGCGAGGGGTTGGTTTTAAATGAAAAGGTAATGACTTGTGACCGGAGATGATTTCGAGTGGTGATTCCAAACTCCCCCGCACACGCGGTACGTACAATGCTCATTGTTGACCGACACGGTCACGCTTCAACGGTCAAATGATCCTCCGCTGCTGCGAGCTCCTCTATTTCGAGGCTTCTCTCTCGATCGGTCGCTCTCGTGACTCTCGCTGCATAGGGTCGTCCCGATAAACCGAGGGCTTGATTTATTTTGCTGGCGTGCTCGCGAGCCACCGATAGAACACACACAGTGAGAACGTAGTCGAACGAAAAACTATCAACTGGCCAAAGCAAAAGGTTTGCCTTCGTGTATACTCGATGCTGTTGCGTTGCAACAAGAACTCCGCTACACGGAATCCATTTTCCTCGTGAAAAGAACACGCTCGGACACCCGCGTTTCCAACGATCGCGAGAATAATGCCTCGTCTTGCTCTCTCTCTCTCTCTTTTTCTTTATTTCCCTCGCCCTTTCGCTCTTTTCGTCCGCACACGATTTTACCGTTCGGAACGCCATTCCCGGACACATATGCTCTCTACATTTGCAACAACGATCAATCGACGCTTTATAGACAAAAGTATATATACGCGCACGCCGCGCGGAGAGAAACGAGAACACACACCGACGCGATGCCGGATCGCGAAAGATCGGGCCTGTGATCGCGGAAACAAAAGAGAACTTGTCCGTCGGCTCACCACCGAGCAGCAGTTTCTCTCGACAAACCATTCTCAATTCGGCGATAACTTTGTGCTCGGTATACACACTTTCCAAATCCTTTTTAATATCTTACGTTCATTTTTTTTCCACGTCTCATCGCTTTCCTTATAAATGACGGGGCACTTGGCGCAGCTGTGACCTTAATGACACGACAGTGATTAACAGAAAATCGATGAATCATTTTAAAAAAAATTGAGATCGAGGATTCATTNCGCGCACGCCGCGCGGAGAGAAACGAGAACACACACCGACGCGATGCCGGATCGCGAAAGATCGGGCCTGTGATCGCGGAAACAAAAGAGAACTTGTCCGTCGGCTCACCACCGAGCAGCAGTTTCTCTCGACAAACCATTTTCAATTCGGCGATAACTTTGTGCTCGGTATACACACTTTCCAAATCCTTTTTAATATCTTACGTTCATTTTTTTTCCGCGTCTCATCGCATTTCCTTATAAATGACGGGGCACTTGGCGCAGCTGTGACCTTAATGACACGACGGTGATTAACAGAAAATCGATGAATCATTTAAAAAAAAAAAATTGAGATCGAGGATTCATTCGTTTTCTGAGAATTTTGTTGGAATTGCTGGAAAAATTCTACGACATTTTGAAATTTTCGAAAAAATACTGTCGACGCTTGCGCAAATTTTGAGATTCGTTACTCACTTTTTTTTTATCATAGAGTATCATAATAGGAAGGTTGGTACTGGATTTGGAAAATATCGGTGGACCGGTTTAAATTTTATGATTTTTCCAATTTAACGAAAATTTTGAAATTTTCAACAAAAGCCTGTCGACGCTCTAACTTGCGCAAATTTTGAGATTCGTTACTAATTTTTTTTTTATACATAGAGTATGATAGTAAGAAGGTTGGTGTTGAATTTGGAAAATATCGGTTGAACGGTTTGAATTTTATGATTTTTCGAATTTAACGAAAATTTGAATTTTTTGAAAAATCGTCCAACCGCTGCGATTTCTGCACATTTTGTAAGATATTGTGTACAAGTCCCTACGTGCTCTTAACTTTCTAGAAAATTTGTCGAAATTGTATAATTTAAATGGAAATGCAAAAAAAGCTGCAAATTGAAATTTGAGTTTCCTCAAAATGCTCAAGATCTAAGAAGCTCAAAGCTTCCTCCATGAGGAATTCTGTTCGTCTATTCGATGTAGTGGAAAATGTTTAGAAAGAATCTTCATAATGATTGATTTATAAAAATTAAAGCGATGCATCGGATAAATATTTTCGAAACATCGCAAAATATGAGTGATCGGGATATAGATATCGATTAAAATTCCAGAGTCTGCGCCAACGGATACGAGAATTTTCACAGTCATATAAATACTTTCTCCGTTATTCTTTGATCAATGGATAAAAAAAAAAAAGAAGCAGATAATCAATTAAAATTCTTTCGAGATGAGGCAGGATCGCGGGCGGAGGGTTCCGAAAAGGCTATTTCCATGGTAAATAGCGTGCGGGAAGTATCTACGAATGTAATATCGTCGTCATGAGATTTGGAAGGTAGAGGCGCCATCTTTGAGTCTGCATTCCATTGTTTTAGATGATTCATAAGTTGTCTCTCTGTTTCTCTCCCTTTCGGGATAGAGTCGATGGGGTTCTCGCTGGAGGACCTAATTTATTATTTTGAATATCGAGCCAGGGGGGGGGGGGGGGGG
>JBAJMU010000010.1:1301240-1390083 GCA_037952995.1 Hyposoter didymator | reverse complement strand
AGAAAAGAATAAGAAGACGGAATAATAAGAGGAGGAGTGCGTGGCGCTGAAGAAGAGAGTTTGGCGTCGCGGCGCCCGGGCCCCAAAGTCTTTCGCCTCTGCGCGGAGCAGCGGAGATGATCGAGTCGGGGGCCCCCATGGAATAAGGACTGCCCCGACGAGTTGGGTGGCCGAAGACCGTCTCTTGTTTATACTCCTGTCCCTCTGACTCTACTCCTCGCTGCTTAATCTCTCGCTGGAGTTTCACTCTTTCGACAACTCCTTCTCCGCCCTTTTGCCCTCCCCCCCGCGCCGCAGCATTTCTCTTGGCGCTCGCGCGTTCCTTTGGGGCGCGCTCGCTCCTTTCTCCGCGTTTCCTTCTGATACGAACTGCGCGAGGCGATGTATCGATACAGTTTTTCTCCGCGAGCAGCGAGGCAATTGATATCGAGCGCGATTGGCATGTGTCGACGCCGAAAAGCGCGCGCATCTGCATCGCAATTTAATTCTCGATAGCAGCTCGTGATCGCGATGCCCGAGTCGTTATAATTGGACAATTTATATACGAGATTGACAAAGCGAAAAAAAAAATACGATCGTCTTATTTATTTATTGCTCGACAGCNTTTTTTTTTTTTTTTTTTTTTTACCAGATTTTTCGTTTTTTTTTTATTTTGCAAATTTGCATTGCAAAAAATCTCGTGATTCGTAATTTTGCACAGGCGCATCACGTAGATCCAGATGTCCCGTGATTTTCCATCTTTCTTTCCTTTTCTTCGGCGCTATCCTTTTTCTCTCGCATGCAGACTTTCGCCTCCGAATAAAACGCCGATTCCTCGAATCTCTCACGGGTCTCGCGTACGTGTTTAATCGTCAAAGTATTTCGCTTTCGTCGATTCCCGAGTATTTCGTGGCACTTGATATATGTTGGCGATATAAAAATCAAGTCTGCGTTTCGGTGGCGATTTTTCGTCGCCACAAATATTTTAATCTGCTCCGCGCGCTCCTCGTGCGGCATTTTTCGCATGAATTTTCAAGATTTATTTGCGCGACAACGTTTTAAACGATTATCGAGAAAAATCAGGTCCCAGAGAATAAACGTGTCTTTTTTGTTGATCAATTTTTCAAACGAATCTTCATGATTTTTCGTGACGTGTCATAAATATTTAAGAGACTTGAAATTTTTCATTTTTTTTTTCTTGATTAACATCGAAAATTAAACGATTGCTCGGAACGTATTTTGTTTTTCGTGGAAAATAATTTTCTTCGTACGTTTCGAGGCTCGGGATCGCAACCTCCGAATAAAAAGATTGGAATTTATTCGCGAAAGTGTGCGCCCGAACCCGATGGCCCGTCAATCAAAAATTATATAATAAATTCTTCGCGACGATCGAAAAAAAAAGGAATATAAATAATTGGGGAGAATTAGGCTTGCCGGTGGATGCTGCGAGGGTCAATTTTTTTGGCCCTACTATACGCGGCATGCACAATTATCAAGAGACTCATCTCGCGCGTATCCGTGAACAGAAAGCGAGAATACGAGATCGTCACGACGCGGAGCGCAATAATAAGATTCGAATCTCTTGTCGCAGCGCGCTCTGCGTCCGCGGACACGTGTGTCTGTGCGCCGCTGCTGGGAAAGAGGACGCGGAGCAGATTAGCCGCGCGTGATCCGTCTTTATGGCTCGCGCATCCTCGCCGCGACTCCTTGAATGAAAAATTTGAAAAAAAANGCTGCGAGGCTTGCGAAGAGACGACGAGCGAGAATGGAGAGTGAAGAATTGAATGAAACGCGCCCGCGATGACGCTCGACTTACGCGCCGCGCACGTATTTTTCGCTTTTCTCTCTCTCTCTCCGCCTGTTTTGTCGCTTTACTTTTCTGCTGCGTGTATCAAGACAAAAATGAGAAATCGTAAAAACTGGTAGCGCACGAAAAGGCAATAAACGTCTTGACCAAAAGAAACTACAGCGATATCCTCAACTCTTTGCGAGTTATGAATTATTATACGCGATGAGAGAAACTGCTCGGCAAAGAAACTCTCCATGACTTTCGAGAGTGTGGGAATTTTTATTTTCGCTGCTTTGTCTCGCCTTCTTTTTCCTCCCTTTTTCGCGTTTCTTCTCACCATTCCGCAGCCAATCTCTTTCGCACGACCAATTCGATCGCGGTTCAAATTTTGCAATCAATCGAATTTCCAAAATTTCCATATTTTTTCTCACAAAAACGGAAAAAGTCGAAAAAATTCGATTCATCGAATTAGGAAGATTTGCGATGACCATATTTCTTCACGAAAGCCAAAAAACGTCACGTTGTCATATCGGCGTGAATGAAATAAAGGATAAAAAGTATTTTCAGCCAAAATCCACACAAATTTCATGAATTTGTGATTTTTCCAGAGTAAGTCGCCGCGCACGTCGTCAAAATAATTTTCTTTGTTTATTTTCGATTGGGCGAGTCGAGAGAGGGAGAAAGAGACCCAGGAGGCTCGTGGCAGCCGTCAGAAGAAAAAATAAGGTAATTGAGAAAAGGGAAGACGAGAGAGTTCCGTGCCCCTAGTCCGTGGACCCCGGGCCTGCCCCCTCTCCTCATCCTGACGCTCTCTCTCTCTGAATCTCTCGTTAGGAGCGAGGAACGTGGGTGCTGAGAGTTTCGCCAAAGGGAGATGCACTCGAGACTCTTGCATCCCTTCCACGCACACACACACGGGCACACATACGGAGACACATTCGTATGAATCTCTACACACGCGACTAATAGCGAAATGCTCTTTGGATCTCGTGGCTGTCGAATAAAAAAAAAGCATGGCCGCCGCCGCATGCAGCGCGTACTATGGGGCGAGCAAGAGTGAGAGAGGGTTAAGCGCCAAGGGCGTTGAGACTTTGCCTCTATGAACTTGCGAGTAACCATCCCTCATGTGATCCCTTAACAACAATCCATATATACAGAGCCAGAGACTTTTCTATGGGATGGTACGACTCAAGTTATCGAGTTTTGCATTCAGAGTCAACGAGAATTACGCCCGTTCGTTTGCTCCTCGCCCGTGCTCTCTACCCATCCCCATAATCTACGGAGAATTCCATTCCCACTCATCGCCTCTCCTGCGTTTCGATATTTTCCAAACTTTGTGATAAAAATTAAAATTTATTACATTTTTTAGTGATTTTTAACTTTTATTTTTAATTTTTTATTATTTTTTAACTTTTTTTTTAAATTTTTTATTATTTTTTAACTTTTATTTTTAATTTTTTATTATTTCGTTATTTTTATTTATTAATAAATTATTATTATTATTATTTAATTTGATGTTTATTATTAAAATTTATTGAAATTAAAATTGAAAAAAAAAAATTTAATTAAAATAGAAAAAACGAGAAAATTGTCAACATAATGATGCGACTGCCAAAAAGAGGGAATGACGGTAATTTAGAAANTATTTTTAAATTATTTATTATTATTATTATTATTTTTATTTTTATTTGTTATTATTTCAATTTATTTTTATTTTATTATTTTTTAACTTTTATATTTAAATTATTTATTATTATTATTATTATTTTCATTTTATTATTTTATTATTTTTATTCATTATTAAATTTTTATTATTAGTATTTTATTATTTTTATTTATTATTACATTTTTATTATTATTATTTAATTAAATGTTTATTATTAAAATTTATTAAAATTAAAATTGGAAGAAATTTTGTTTTTTAAATTAAAATAGAAAAAACGAGAAAATTGTCAACATAATGATGCGACTGCCAAAAAGAAGGAATGACGGTAATTTAGAAAATTCGTAGATTACCAGAGTTGGAAAAGACGCGAGACAGTAAAATTTGGAGTTGGAAATGGAAAGCCTCGTGTATCGCGCAGCTCGCGAAGGAGGATAGTTGCGGATGCTGCATATGCAGCTTCCAACTTTTCGAATTTTGCTGTGAACTCTCCCGCGGAGAACTTGAACAACAAAACCGAGTGAGGGCAGAGAGAGAGAGAGGGAGAGAGAGAGAGAATAACCGCAAGTGGTATACTCTCGAGAAAGAAGTCTTTTATAAGGAGAATCGTGGTACGAAGCCTAATTCGACGCTACACTGGAGATCGACCAACTTCCCCCGGATTTCAAAGTCATCGCGACTGTTGGCCGTTTACGGCAACGTCGGTCGAGAATAGAGAAGAAGCTCCAGCGAGCAGGGAAGATCCGCTCTCCGAGCAGAGAGTATTGCCAATTAGTCAAGCAAAAGCACGCGGAGGCTGCAGCAGCAACGATCCCAGGGAAACATCGAAAATGGAGCCAAGGACTCATGTCCAGTGCTCTTTTTTGGACCGATATACATTTCTATTTATGAATCTGTATGGATTAAAAAATTACATGACAATGCATCTGTACGGACTAATGATGACAAAATAACCGAATGAATGGAGGATTTTAGTAATAAAATGATTTTTATATCATTTTATGGAGACCAATAAGCGTAACAGTTTTGTATTTATTGTGATTGCATTTTTTGATGACTCAATAAACATGGACGATGGCAATGAAATTAATTGGAATGAGATAAATTTGGAAGAATTGAAATTTGCAATTGCTTGCTCTATGAGGAACTGTATTTTTTCATTTTTCTAGAAAGTTAAGAGGAAGTACAGACTTGTACACGATATTTTAAAAAATTTGCAAAAATCAGACAGATTTTCGTAAAATTCGAAAAATCGTAAAATTTAAACTGTTCAATCGATATTTTCCAAATTCAGTACTAAGCTTCTTATTGTGATACTCTATTTATAAAAAATTAATTAGTAATGAATCTTAAAATTTGCGCAAGTTGGAGCGTCGACAGGTTTTTTTTGAAAATTTCAAAATTCCGTAGAATTTGTATTTTTTTCGCAATTCCAACAAAATTCTCAGAAAACGAAGAGCTCGTATAGATTAACATTTGTGCAAAACGGGAGCCCTGTAGCTCGAACCGTTCTCGAGTTACGAACGTTTGAATTTTTTCTAGAAATGATTTTTCGATGTTTCAGGAAATTTTGAGCACACTGCCATTGAAAACTGGTGGAATAAAAAAATGTTGACCGTCACAGAGCTTCCTCTATGAGGAATAATCAAAATTTCAATCGTTAGGGGTTGGGTTTCGGATTATTACTGCGGTAATTTAGTCCTCGGAGGATATGTAGCCGTATAAACGTATGTGGAGAAAAATCCATATAGGTATATACGTCCAAGAGCTGCCAGGAGGTTAAGAAGGTTTGAGGAGAGTCGCGGAAAGTCTCTGGCGAAGTCTCGTCACGTTTATAAGGTTGTCTCGTTCTCTCGTGGCTCATGGTTCTGGTTGGTGCATCAGGGGGTTTGGGAAAGAGCAGCTAACATACAGATGGAACGAAAATCTGTGCACAGAGTTTGGAGAGTAACATAGACGCGGTGGAGGACGTGTATGTACAGCGCGGATGAAGAAGGTCGATGGACCAACCGGTAGTATTAATTCCCGATGTTGTCTATACGCGGACATAAAATACATAGGCTACCGGTGGCGGTAGCTGATGGTCCGGTAGGTATACATAGGACGCCACCTTAATGCACGTACATAAGCGGCGATTTCTGTCTCTCGCAATCAAGCCGCGTAGGCTGGTCAGTTTGTTCTAATCAGTGCTCTGACCACGAGGGAGAGCGATGGAGAGTTAACTCAATCAGCTAACGAAGCGCGAGAGCTAGGGATCGAGAGAGACGAGGAAACGGGAATAAACTATTGAAACATGGCCCAACTGACCAAGCCAATGCCTTCAGCCAGAATTGTTCTAGATCGTTTAATGCCGCACGAGGTTATATATATACACATGCGAATGTTTCGTTGGCACATCGCGTGCCCAACGACCCCTTGCACCCTTTGGGCTCTCGCGGCATTGCTGTTTCTCTCGAGGAGCTTAGCAAAACATTGAGTCCAACTGGTCTCAATATACATGTCTCTGGAAGAGCCTTGAACTACTGTTCATCCTCGTAGGGACTGAATGTTTGTCCAGGGAATAGCAAACTGCAGTGTGGTGCGAGCTTTTCTTGCCCAAGTTGGACTTTTTGCTATTACGTTGGATTTTCTCCTGAAACAATGGTTCGTCTAATCAGGAATTAATACTGGAGAGGTTCTGTGATTAATGGCATTGTTTAAGGGCTACAAGACCCTGCAGCGAAAATTCCTTCCGATTTATTGATGCGTTACCCTTTTCTTTTCTTGGATTCTGCGTCGTTATTCAGTTAAATCTGCTTCCACGAGATTTACTGACGTAACTGATGGATATCAATGAACTGGTATGGTCTCGACAGGACCAAACAAACGACAATGCTGGCTAAAGGATCCAAGTATTTGTTGAGACAATAATGCGAGCGTTATGGCGATTTTGAGTCTAATGATCGATCCTCATTTAGTTGCATTTGCTCGCTTTTCAGCTCGATTCAGCTTCTGCCTGCGATTCTGTCATCGAACCAAAACGACGATTGTGAATTTTGGAATGAATCTAAAAAGTTAGGCAATGCCTATTACTCGATAAATCGAAAAATTCTACAGACTCTGATTTACAAAAGTGAATCGTGCACGAAAACCTCCCAATACACGACAGAATCGTCGGTACTTTTCAAGTTGGATCAAATGTACGTCTCGGTACGTCGCGTCTCTTCGGAGATTCGGCTCGTTTATAGTTGGCGAAAGAAGCGAATGAGAACAGAGAGAATCTGGTCACTCGCTCAACACTTGACACGCCGAACAAAAAGGACGAAAACTATTGTATTTCCTTCCTACCGGATGTACAAATCTGCGTGTATTGGCTGCTTTCTGCATCAGCTTTATTGCCACCGGGCAGACTCTACGCACACGTATTCCCACGTACGTTGACGTACGAAGCTAAATATTCCCGGAGCTTGGATGACGATAAGATTTCTTGCAATCATTTGGAAAATTTGACCGAAAAAAAAAAAAATACGACGAAATCGAAGAAAATAATTTTCCTAGTTCGAATAATTTTCAATATTGTCACGAAAATTCGTACTACGAGAAAACTTTTCGCTCTCGAACGCTTTTCGAAAAAAGTTGATTTTTTCAATTTTTTTAAATCATTTGTCGAAAGGTTGACGCGGAGGAAGCAAAGGAAACGATGGAAGAAAAGAGAAACGACGATGAAGCTGGTAAAATAAAGGAGNGCTTGGATGACAATAAGATTTCTTGCAATCATTTGGAAAATTTGACCGAAAAAAAAAAAAAATACGACGAAATCGGAGAAAATAATTTTCCTAGTTCGAATAATTTTCAATATTGTCACGAAAGTTGATTTTTTCAATTTTTTTTAATCATTTGTCGAAAGGTTGACACGGAGGAAGCAAGGAAACGATGGAAGAAAAGAGAAACGACGATAAAGCTGGTAAAATAAAGGAGAAGACGAAAAGGGCTGAACCACGGGAGGACTCTGTGCCGATGAGCCGCCCCACGGAGCATAAGATAACGAGAGATCCTTGCAATAGGACGCGACGTCAGACTCGCTCATGAATAGTCATAACAGCTAAATTTACAATTGTTCGGCACAAAGACGAAGAAACTCGAAGACAGATCCGATTCAGTGAAATCTTCTTTTTTTTTTGTTTTAATGTGAAAATTTTCGCAAGCAAAGAGAAAATAAAAATTGCGCACGAAAAAAGAGAAAGTTCGAAAAGAAAAAAAAAAGAAAATGAAAAAATTCGGACAATCAATCAAATTTGTTAATTTCTCAATGAATTTTTTCCAGTTGCGAAAAATTTGCCGGATCTACGGCGAGGACAAAAAAAATCATGAGCGAATTTGAAAAAAAAAAGAAAAAAAAATGACAAACGATGAACCTTGGAGGAAGAAAATAAAAAATAACACAGTCCCAGACGTCTTTATTATTCGCGGACTCGTTTTACCAAAAAGAGCGCTGTGTAATGGACTCGAATGGAATTTCAGACAGGACGAGATGAGTCGACTCTGTTGCAAAGCAAATTAAAAAAAAACAAAAATAAAAATAAAAAACATTGAGCCATAATCTACGAGGAGGATAAAAAGTGCTATTAAAACGAATCTTCGCGGACTGAGCAAAAGTGTGTGCTTTGAATTTGTGTGGAGCATGCCCGAAATATTTACGAAGTACGAGCATGGAAATAACTCCATAATGTATATAAAGAACCACACAAGCAACTCGATAAATCTGCGGTCACAGGTGAATCAGTGATGAGTCCCGACCAAGCAGAGTAAAACGTTTTTCATTGAGCTTTTGGCAAAACTTTGCGATGCCAAGTTACGAAGCAAACGACACGCAATTTTCAAATCATCAAATTTCCATCAAATAAAATTTTTATTCGAGCTGCGATGACGGAGACGAAAATTCATCTGTTTAACGAGCTTTGCGATGCCAAACCTAATTAAAAACATCAAAAAATCAAAAATATAAGAATTCAATAAAATTCTATAAAATTTAAAATTTTAGAAATTCCATAAAATTCTTTTTATTTTGATTTACAATTGAAAAATTATTTGACTCTTAATTATTCGATAACCATGTGGTGAAAAATTTGGAAAAAATTAGTGTAGAATTACACTCATTAATAATAACCATTAATTTGTAATTATTATTAATTTTATAGAATTTTAATAAAATTCTATAAAATTTTAAATTGTAGAAATTTCATAAAATTCTGTTTATTTTGATTTTCAATTAAAAAGTTATTTGACTCTTAATTATTCGATAACCTGCGGTGAAAAATTTGAAAAATATCAGTGTAGAATTACACTAATTAATAATAATCATTAATTTATAATTATTATTAATTTTGTATAATTTTAATAAAATTCTATAAAATTTTAAATTGTAGAAATTTCATAAAATTCTGTTTATTTTGATTTTCAATTGAAAAGTTATTTAACTCTTAATTATTCGATAACCATGTGATGAAAAAATTGGAAAAAATTATTGTAGAATTACGCTAATTAATAATAATCATTAATTTGTAATTATTATTAATTTTATAGAATTTTAATCAAATTCTATAAAATTCAAAATTTTAAAAATATTAGAAAATTCTGTTTATTTCGATTCTCATTTAAAAAGTTATTCGACTCTGAATTATTCGATAACCTGTGGTGAAAAATTTGGAAAAAAATGAGTGTCGAATTAAACAAATTATCAATTATTATTAATTTATAATTATTATTCGTTATAATTAATTTTACAGAATTTGAATAAAATTCTATAAAAATAGAAATTTTCGAAAATTCATAAAATTCTGTGTATTTTTTTGATTTAATGATTCAACCTCCTTAAATGCAGAGATTACGAGGTCGCGTATCGTGGTGTGTTGGGGGTAAATTTAGGAATAAAGAGGAAAGGACGAAAACGAGCGCATCGCGGTAACAGAAGCATCGCGGAGCATTAGGAGCAACAAAACGAGGCTGAGAATGGGGGTTTAATGCTGATCACGCGCTGTTATACGATCGGTGAGCGAGCAGGTATATCTACGCGATGCCAAGTGCGTAGGCGAGACGTGCGTTTGATCGAGAGCCGACCGCGAGAGCAGAGAGCCGGAGCAGGCTGTTCGGACAATAATCCAGTGCGAGGGGAGTGACAAGAAGAGCAACGAAACGAGGATCGCGCATGAGGACGACCAGCAGGATGAGGACGAGCAACACAAAACCGAAACGAGTCTCGCGCGGACAAACGCCCGGACGGAAGAGAATAAACACGAGCCGGACGCAGCAGCAGCAGCAGCAGCGGAGAGAGCATCATGCACGTGGGTAAAGAGGACGCTGCGTAACGTTGATAAACATCTAATCAAATTTGTTACCGAACCACGTGCATTTTTTTTTCTCCAGAATTAGAAAACATTTTCGCCAAAAAAAAAAAAGCTGAATTCGCTGAATTTCAAAAGAGCTCGATACGCGACGTGCCGGACACTAGAATGGCAAATTATGCGATTCGTGCTGCTTGAGGATTCGGCTCATTATTTTATTTCCAAAATTTTCCATTAATCGCTCGCAGCATCGAAAAGAATTCCAGGCCCCAATATTTAGAGATCGATTAACTTCTTGCTACTGGCGAGAACTTTTGTCCGAATGTTTACAAAATTTATTTCAACAAATTCTGGAATTTTTCATCGCGGAAACAATTATATTTGCTGAATGAAATTTTTAATCGAAAAAATTGCATCGAAGATTGAATATAAAAAAGAAAATCCACGAAAAAATGCAAAAGTTTCGTTTAATCAATTCAATGGCATGTTTCAATGTGGATAATAAAATTTGCGACCTTTGCGATGTGAATTTGTGAGATTGAGAGTACCGGACGGTTTGCTGGACAATTAGGGCGCGTTAATATCGTAAATGGCTCGGAGCATTATTCGTTTTCGGTTGCTTCGTGCTGCAGCATCTTTCTCTTTACTTTTTCATTCCGTTTGGCGCGGGAAACGATGGCACAGCGTTATGTATCCATTGGATAAAGAAATGTTATGGTGTGGCGAGCGATGGAGAGTGAACGCGAGGCGGGTCTCGCGCGATGGGAAAAAGCGATGAAAAGTGGGCGAAGAAGAAAGATGAGGGCGAAGGATACACGCGAGACTGGAGGGACGCGAAAACCAATCAGGATATATCTATCGAACGCTCTCTCTTGCCTTTTGTACGGGGTGAGTCGAGAGAGAGAGAGAGGAAGGCGAGGGGGAGGCAAAAAGCTGCGAGCCAAAGTCCCATGGCGTGACGGCTAAGAGATTACTTACTTGACTTAATGCCGCGCGCGGCGATGTCCTTCCATCGAGAGAAAAGGCAAGAGAGAGAGAGCAGAGTTTAGAAAACGTTCGGTAGAGGGATCATGGCAGAGAGTTTTCTCTGTCTAATGGGGTTCGCGGAGCTGATGATCACAAAATGAGTTTTTCTACTTTTATTCGCGACCGAAAAGCAAAATTTCGTGGAAAAAGATGGAAATTTCGTTCGATACGCTCGACTAAGCGTTTTTTTTTTTAATAATTCCAAACATTGGGTCAATGCAGCAAGAAATATTTTAGAAAGTCTCTTCGGAAGGAAATTTTTGTCGTTCCAATTGTAAATTTCGCTGAAAATTCCAATTTTGAAAAATTCATACACGGAAAACCAAAATTTTGTTAAAAAAGATGGAAATTTTGTTCGATACGTGCGACTAAGAGTTTTTTTTTTAATAATTCCAAAAATTTCGTCAATGCAGCAAGAAATATTTTAGAAAGTCTCTTCGGAAACAAATTTTTGTCGTTCCACTCGTAAATTTCGCTGACAATTCCAATTTTGAAAAATTCATACACGGAAAACCAAAATTTTGTTTAAAAAGATGGAAATTTCGTTCGATACGTTCGACGAAGCGTTTTTTTTTTAATAATTCCAAAAATTGGGTCAATGCAGCACGAAATATTTTAGAAAGTCTCTTCGGAAGCAAATTTCTGTCGTTCCACTCGTAAATTTCGCTGACAATTTCGTTAAAAACCAAAAAAACTGTCAAAATGACGAAAATTTTGAAATGATCAAAAAAATATTACTCGTCGATCAAGAAAAAATTGTATTGACACGTGAGAAAAAAAAGATTGGATGCCAGCAACGAAAGAGACTAAAAATGACTGGAAGCTGCGAAAACTGCGTTTGGATGCGGCACTTTTGTACTTTTCACGCCAAGAATATAAACGGTGTATGAAAATTGGAATAGCGACGTGTTCTAAATCGAGAGGATATGGGAGGGAGAAAAAAAGTGGCAAAGATAAATTCGCGAGAGGGATGAGGCGCGCGCGGAGTTGACAGAGAGCGCGATAATAATCGCGCGCAGGGCGATCTGCGGTATAACAGCCGGGCGCGGCAATAGATCAACGCGTGTCCTATCTGGCGGTGAAATCCGAACGGAATCAGCAAGAGTGAGGAACAAGAGAGGAATTGTGGGATTTTCTACGTTCGAGATGAAAAAAAAGAGAAAAAAGAGAAAAAAAGGAAAATGGAGATGCGAGAGCGCGAGAAAGCGTAGTGAGGAATCGAGGGAAATCTCACAGAGATTCTCGCTCTCTGCGGCGGGTTACGCGGTAGCAGAATCATTATGAACGTTGTACACTCTAGATACAGCGAGTTTATAATCTTATCAGATCGTAGGGCGGCTTATACGAGCGAGCTCAAAGTGTGCTCGGGGCAGGGGCGCGAGCGACGTGAACGCGCAGCAATCGTCGTCGTCGTTCTTTGGCACACACGAGCTGCTGCTCGTGTGTATATGCAGAACATTCTCATCGTGAGAGAAACGAACGAGTGCGAGCAACAGAGAGAGAGAGTCGCGAGGTCGACTCTAGCTGCCTCATTACCGTAATTAGCCCCGGAACTTTTGCCTCGATCTCAGCGAAGCATCTCTCTCTCTCGCTTGGATGTGTGTGCATGTTTGTTAAATACGTTTTTCTCTTGCGATCGTCGGCCAAACTAACGTCACCGCGCAGCAACAATTCCGAAGCGGAAACGCGCGTTTCCATCGCGAATCACTCACGAGTCATCTTCAAATTTCGTCTTTTCATGCCGATTCCTCGCGATCGAATTAATTGTTTCTTAACACTCGATAAATGCGATTAACGCACCTTGCTAGACACACATGGGTCTGGGGTGTCCTACCATTTTGTTTTTTTTGTTTTTTTTACTGTACTCGTTTGAAAAATTTGAATAAATTGTTGTTGCAATTACTAAAATAAATACGAATTTTACGGCATTTTGAAATTTTCAAAAAAAGCCTGTCGACGCTCCAACTTTCGAAAATTTCAAAATTCATTATCCATTGGTATCGAATTTGGGAAATATCGATTGAACGGTTTAAATTTTCTGGATTTTCGACGAAAATCTGAATTTTCCAAAAAATACGAATTTTACGGCACTTGGAAATTTTCAAAAAAAGGCTATCGACGCTCTAACTTTCGAAAATTTCAAAATTCATTGTTCATTGATATTGAATTTGGGAAATATCGATTGAACGGTTTAAATTTTATGATTTTTCGACGAAAATCTGAATTTTCAAAAAAATACGAATTTTACGGCATTTTGAAATTTTCAAAAAAAGCCTGTCGACGCTCCAACTTTCGAAAATTTCAAAATTCATTATTCATTGGTATTGAATTTGGGAAATATTGATTGAACGGTTTAAATTTAATGATTTTTCGACGAAAATCTGAATTTTCAAAAAAATACGAATTTTACGGCATTTTTAAATTTTCAAAAAAAGCCTGTCGACGCTCCAACTTTCGAAAATTTCGAAATTCATTATTCATTGGTATTGAATTTGGGAAATGTCGATTGAACGGTTTAAATTTTATGATTTTTCGACGAAAATCTGAATTTTCAAAAAAATACGAATTTTACGGCATTTTGAAATTTTGAAAAAAAGCCTGTCGACGCTCCAACTTTCGAAAATTTCAAAATTCATTATTCATTGGTATTGAATTTGGGAAATATTGATTGAACGGTTTAAATTTTATGATTTTTCGACGAAAATCTGAATTTTTCAAAAAATACGAATTTTACGGCATTTTGAAATTTTGAAAAAAAGCCTGTCGACGCTCTAACTTTCGAAAATTCCAAAATTCATTATTCATTGGTATTGAATTTGGGAAAAATTGATTGAACGGTTTAAATTTTCTGGATTTTCGACGAAAATCTGAATTTTTCAAAAAATCGTTCCGAATTTCTGCAAATTTAGTAAAATATTTGTCATTATTGTTCTCTATCGGTAATCGGTACGAAAAACGGAAAGTTATCGCCATTCGCTGAATATGCTGGACAGCCGAGACCCATGTGTGTCCACGAGGCTCAAAATTTGTCGATTATTTAGTTTCTCAAGAAAACCTGCGTACAAGGTAAAACGTTTGAAGAACAAAGGCTCGTGACACCGGATGAGCGGAAATAAAAAATGAGTGCTGCGGAATAAAAAGTTGGTCGCGTGTCCTGTGCATAAGAACAGGTTGATGGAGACGAGGAGAGGGAGCGGGCGTTAATAGACGCGAGGCTAATAGAAACTTGCAAGGGATCCCCGAGAGCTAGTTTGTAAAATGAATGAAGCGAAGAACAAGAAGGTATTTGGTCTCTCGCGCGTCCACCGACCGGCTGTGACTGATAATTATGGGTATCACGACGGTGCCCCGTTAGGCCACGAGTCGTTGGTAACGCTTATTTTTTCGTGGCATTGGCTGGCACATTGTGTTCGGGTATAACGAGGCGATGATTTGGATGAACGAAGAGGACGAAAAGAAATAAAAACAAAAAAAAAAGTTAAAAAGAGGAAGAAGGTCGAAATAATAGGAGGAGATGGTGATGGGACCGTGGCGACCAACTGTCGTCCTGCCATTCGGCTCGATTCTTTATATATACCGTAGCGTCGTAATATAATTGTTCGAGCCAAGAAAAAAAAACGAGAAAAACGAAAAAAAAGCATGAGCCCGAAAAAAAAAGGGAAAAGGAGGTAAAAAGTGTGTCTGTCGGTCAGAAGGGAATCGTCGCGAGATGAGGATGGTACGGGGAGTAAAATCTCTTGCTTATCGTTTTCCAGGGTTGTCTATTTGTGGACTTGTTAAAAGTTGAGTCTGCGGGTGGCGAGTGGGTATTGGTCTCGGAAGATAAATCGGTTTGGAAATGTGTGGGGGCGTATATCGAGGATTGGCGATTGGTCGTAGGTTGTTTTTCTTCTTATTTATAATTCATAATTACGTCAGAGATGCGGGAGCAGGATGGAGGAGCGGACGATTGGTCTGCAACTCGTTTACATAGTAGGAACATGGCGTAGAACACGAATGTATGCGGATGGTGCGTGTGTGTTGTGATTTAAAGATGTATATCGGTGAGCGTGCTGATAGATCGCGAGGTATAGATGCAAATAACCGCGAGGAGCAGGAGGTTGGTATAGCGATGACAATTAGCGTTCGGTGACCTCGACGACCTCTTGCGCGGTGGTCCAATTTGCGGTTGCTTTGTCCAATTATGAGGCAAAGCATTAGTCATTGCCCACGATTCGACAACCAACGACGACGACGACGGAGGGATCTTGGTTTCTCTCTGTCTCTCTGTTTCTCTATTAAGAAGCAAAACAGACTCACGGAGCAGCAGCAGAGAGGAAAGCCCGAATTGCACGCACGACGTAATACGTCGAAGCAGCAGCGTCTTCCTACGCTCGCGCGCGGTTGATATTCCAAAGGCCCTGGTGCTCCGAACGAACGCGTATAAATCGAAGAGCCTTCGAAGATGCTGGGGAAAATTTTTCTCGCGAACAACTCGCGCGTCGCGCGCGGAATTCTTCGAATTTTTTGGGCAATTTTAACGCCGTCCGTCCCGGCGCCAACAAGGATCTCTGACCCTCTCGCAGCATCTCGCGCTTTGCCAAAGATTCTGAATGAGAGTTTTGTGTTGGTTCGTTCTCGCAACTCTACGCCACCACTACGTGCCTTATAAATGTCTGTGTGTGTGTGTGTTTACACCCGCGAGCATCGATACACACGCATGCCCGTATTATATGCCCGTGTGTATATCGTACGAGCTGGTTCGCGTTTGCCCCCGTGCGTCTCTCTATATACATATAGACATTCGTGTCTGTTGGTCGTCCCGGGGTCCTTCTCACTCCGGCTAACAAGGTGGGCCCGCCTCGCGTAATGACCGGTCTCGCACGGGGCCCCGCACTTATTGCCTTTTATTTATTTTTAATCTCTTTTCCTTCTCTCGGTTTCTCTCGCCAGGATACGACGCCCGCGAGCTCCTCGATATATCTGTAGAGCTCACTCAAGCTCGAGGCACATATATACACGAGTTATGATCACGCGGAAATGTATTTCTCTATTATACTACCTGGGCGGGATTCTCCAAATCTTATGAATAACCAAAAACCATTCGTATACGCGCATTTTTTTTTTTCAACCGCGTAATTGCCCGAAAGAATGTGATCTTTGCATATGGAGAAAAAACAAACATTCGAGAGCTAAAAATCCAATAATGTGGCAATTATGAACGTTGATTGAATTTTTTTCGTAATTTTTCAATTTTTTTTAATTTTCGAATTTCAATTTTCAACGTTTTTTTGTATTTGCATTTGAGTTGTAGAATTTATAGAATTGTGACAAGTTTTCTGGAAACTTGGAAAGGAAATACAAATTTGTACGCGATTTTTTGAAAAACTAAGATTTTCGTAATTTTTCAATTTTTAAAAATTTTAAAATCTCAATTTTCAATGTTTTTTTGTATTTGCATTTGAATTATATAATTGTGACAAGTTTTCTAGAAACTATGCGGATTTTTCAACGATTTTTCGAAAAATTGAGATCTTTGTAAAAATTTTGCGAAATAATTCGAGAAAAAAGTCTCGATAGAATCTGATGATTTCGGGGATTCAAGGGTTTATGGGAAAAGGTTGTTTTTATGGTGGTTCTATGGAAAAACGTTTAGAACGGAAGGGGAATGAGAAAAAATCAATTTCCTGCTGTTTTCGTGTCTCCGCGTCGTTCGGGGGAGCAAAAGAGATGAGAGAGTCCGGATGCTGGGTTGGTTTCGGTATCGGGAGGGGGTTGGTGCGTTTAGGAATGATAAGGGGAACGAGGCTGGTTAATGCGGCCGCGTCGCAGTCTGTCAGGTCGGATATATAGGAGAAGCGGGGTACGGCTGTATGAAGAACGGCCTGGCGGTCGTTAAACGATCCTGGTGAAGTTTCTCGGTTCCTAATGTCAGGTTTGGTCGTTCTCTGCTGGCGAGAGCGTGGAGGGAGGAGGAAGGATGACGGCGTGTCCGAGTAAATTTCTCGCCATTCGGTCAACGCCGCGGAGAGGATGCTTGGCATCACCTTTCGCGACTCTCTTGGCTGCGATGTTTGTGTGGGTTCTCGTATTCTCAACGACATCTCGTTTCGAGTGAGCGAGTGAGCGCGAAATGTTAAAAATCATGGAAGAGCATGAGAGAGCTGCTGTTTAGTCTCGTGCGCTCTTTCTCTATACGTCTCGCGCTCATTTCGCACTGGAGCAAACGTATAATCAACACATTTTTATATCCTCCAGCCAAAAACTTCTTTCTCAATGGAGCCTCGAGAAAAAGGGAGAGAGAGAGAGAGAGAGAGGGAGGGATGCTGGGCAAAGTCTCTGACTTGATAATCTCGGCATCTCTGTTGCAATTTTTCTTCTCCGTTGGCGCGTTGGTCCCTCGTATATATACTTGACTGTTCGTCTCTGTTCGTATCTGGGCTTCCACCTTTGGTACTTTGTCTCTCTCGCTTGTTCTCGTGGTAATAATTCTCGCTCGTTACTTTCGCGAGAACGAATCTCTTCGTTTTCTCTCGCTCGGTCCCTCTCGCCGGGTCTTTCGCGAGTGTGTACGGAGAGACGAGACCAACAGCAGCAGCAGCAGCAGCAGCATCTTGGAGCTGGGAGAGCTGTTGAGGTGCTCGCGTTGCCGGCGGTCTTGTTTCTTTTTGTTTCCACCTTTTTTTCCTCATCTTGTGCTTCTTCTTGTTCTTTGACTCTCTCGACGAAATTACTCGACCACCTTGGGCGCCAGTGGACGCCACGCAGCGTTATACACACATAGACTGTATATTTATAAAACAAATACGTATATAATCTTGGCATGCAGCATCTCACTTGGATTTCACGTTTCTCATACTTTTTTCGTCTCCTTCTCACCCCTGCTTTCGTATCTTACGACGACGGAGCCCACCTTCGCGATCGTAATTTGCCAATCGAGCCCCGCACGCTCCCCCGCCCCCCTCATCATCGCGCATCTCGTTCATTTGCATTTTACCATTTTTTATACGAGAAATCAACGCAGGCGCTCGGTCCTCCTCTGTTTTCCCGATCCTTCCATTTTTTTTGTCGCGTTTTTATCGAGAAAATGGCAGGAAAATGTTTGGGTCTGTGGGACCCAGACGATTTTATCGGCGAAAAATAATTGATGCAGTTTCTTTCTGCAGGCGATTGGATTTCGTAAATCCTTTGAGATTATCCAAAGTTTCACAAATTTCAACTTTTTTATCGATGACGAAATTTTTTTTTTTTTTTTCTTTTCGTATGAATAAGGCGACAATGAGCGCGCCGCGGGTCGAGTGCATCGGAGGAGGTCACGCGGACGTGGGCGTGTAAAAGGAATTTTGCATGTGTGCGGGATGTTGTCGGCGCGCGAGCCAAACCGGCGATTATGCTGTCGACACTCTCGGTTTCTCGTCGCCGAATCAGCGCGAGCAATAAACTATACGAGGATTTAGTAAATGAGATAAAAAAAAAAGATGGGGGGCTCGCGCGCGATGGAAGAATCGAGCGCGCTATAAAATCGCTAAGGAATTGAGCCCCGTGGCTAATTTATATCGTTAAATATTTACGATAACAAGATCGTTATTTTTTCGTATTAAAACCTTGTATGCAATATTTTAACAAATCCGTTTTTATCCGTTTTTCAAGTTTTTCGTTATTTCAACGAGAAATAACATCGCAACAGAGAATTTTCAACTTTCTACGTCTACGACGACGCCTGGCACATTATTTCGCGTGAATTTATCCATGAGTTACGATCCATTGAATTTCCAGCTTTTTTTCCTTCGTTAATAAATTTTTCAAGTTTTGGAAAATAAACAAAAAAACAACGAACTGAAAAAGTTTTTTGAACTGCATTTAAATTATATAATTCCGACAAATTTTCTAGAAAGTAAAGAGGAAGTACAGACTTGTACACAATATGTTTAAAAAAAATCAGAAAATTAGAGCGGTTGGATGCGATTTAAAAAAAAAAACTCAAATTTTCGTAAAATTCGAAAAATCATCAAATTTAAACCGTTCAACCAATATTTTCCAGATTCAATACGAACCTTCCTATTGTGATGCTCTACGTATAAAAAAATAATGAGGAATAAATCTTGAAATTTGCGAAAGTTGGAGCGTCGACAGGCTTTTTTTGAAAATTTCAAAATTTCTAGCAATTCCAACAAAGTTCTTGAAAAATTCATCCGGACATTTCGAGCAGATTGACATTAAAAACTGAAAAATAAAAAGTTTCCTGCAAAATCCTTGTTGTTTCTACGAAATGCATAAATATTTGTTGCAAGAGATCGCGACATTTGTCACTGGACCAACGAAACGCGAATACAGATTCGCGTGACCGCCATTGCACTTTGCGCTCTTCTCGTCGTCCACCACCTTCCAACGAGTTGCTCGATCCTTCCTCCTGCTCTCTCGCTCTCTCTCTGTTTATTTTTCGCTTTATCTTCGTCGCTCGTTCGTTCATTGCATAGCTCTCTCGCTCAATTCTCTTGCTCGGTGCGTTAAAATCCATTTGTGCACGTATATACAAGCTGCGAGAGGGATGCAGGTAAGTGTGGCTCTGCCGGGAGGCGTGGCGGCTCCCTGGTGGTCCGCCACAGGCGTAGGTAAAGCTTTCGCATCCTTAGCCTGCTCAACCCCCCGCACGATAATCCTCTCGTTCTCTCTTTTGCTTTTCCATCAGCCCAACTCTCTTTCTGTCGCGATAACCATACATCACGTTGCGTTTATTAATTATCAGCCACGCGGAGTCTCCATTATTTATTTTTTCCATCTCATCCCTGCGGATGATTGAATCGTCAGCGTTTGGATTATTCACGATCATTGCCAATTACTTATTCCCCCTTATTACGAAATGGAAATTCCAACGACCGAGAGACTGCGGAAAAAATTGGAGGAAAATTTATTTCGTCGGGAGAAAAATAAAAAATAAAAAAATAAGCGTCAGAATTTTTTTTTTTTTTATTCTTTCAGGAAATTCTCGACGAAAATCACGAAATTCGTTTAAAAAGACGAAAAAAAAGAATAATTTTATTTTTAGGCAAATTTTTTCCTTGGAAATGGAAAATTTTCTCGATTGACGCGATTTATTTTTTTGTTTTTTTCGTTTTGTAAGAATAGTGTCGCGTAACGCGAGAGGAGGTTGATCGATTCTTCTTCGTTGAGGAGAGATTGAGTGGCTGGATTACTTACGCCAATGCTTTGGGTAACTACCGCGTAACGAGCCCACTCGCGCACTCTCGCCCCTTTCAACGTCCAGCAGCATTATACCTCCACTTATGTATACATATATTTATAAATACAGGAAAGTATGTACAGAGGAGCTGAGAGGGAAAAGGGCGCGATTGAGAGGAGCACGAAATGCTCGAAATAAATAATTCGAGGCTTTTCGTTCGGGAGCAAACTTTGCAGACCACGAGGTATAGGGGCGCGTGTTGATTCGCTCGTTTTTTTTCCGCATAATGCTCGGAGCATTTGCTCGTCACGAAAATAAGATCGCGCGCGACGCACGCGGATCTTAACAAAGTCGAAAAATCTCACACGCTAGATTTTTCTTCTCGGAACACGCGCTCTGAACTCCAGTTTTCTTTTTATCCAATTGATGCGAATTTTACGAATCTCCGCGCTCCTGCTGGAATAATTTGTTTTCACCTTTTCTTCGAGTTGGAATTTAATTTTCATGAAAATGCAATGAAATTTCGATCGTGACGTGAAAATTTGATTTTATTTATTCAAAAGATAATCGATGACGGTCTTTTTTCGATTTTACACTCAAATCGTATTCACCAGATCGATTTTATATTTTTTGTTGTTAAAAAATGAAGAAAACAAAAAAAAACAGTTTGGTAACTTTGAAAACTCGAATTTTTGTTGAAAATGAACGACGTTAGTGTCTTTTTCCAAATAAAATTTGAAATTATATGAAAATTTGGCAAAAAATGGTTTTCGATCGATAGCTCGATCTCTCATTCGTGCTGAAATGATTTTTTGCACGTTTTCTTCGAGTTGGAATTGAATTTTCATGAAAATGCAATAAAATTTCGATCGTGACGTGAAAATTTGATTTTATTTATTCGAAAGTTAATCGGTGACGATCATTTTTCGATTTTAAACTGAAATCGTATTCACCAGATCGATTTTATATTTTCTGTTGTAAAAAAATGAAGAAAACAAAAAAAAACAGTTTCGTAACTTTGAAAACTTGAATTTTTGTTGGAAATGAACGACGTTGGTGTCTTTTTCGAAATAAAATTTGAAATTATATGAAAATTTGGCAAAAAATGGTTTTCGATCGATAGTTCGCCATTTTTGACGATAAAGTTGAAGAATTTTTTCTCTCCAAAGAGGACTCTTCTCGAGAGTGTGACCCCAAGCCTCATCGTTACGAAACTCGGAGTTTACGAGAACAATCACGTGCTCGAAGCGATGGATAAATAAACAAATGGGAGTGACGTCACAGCAGATTATTATTAGCGGTTTCAGAGAATCGAGGCAAAGCCCTTTGTTTACAAGGAAGTGTTTAAACTTGGATATCCTGGAGGATTGGTCGTAAAAGATGAAGAAAAAGGGAAAGAAATTTTTTTTTTTTTTCTGGAGGAGCGAAGTGAGGAGAAGGAGCTGCTGAGAATCGGAAACATCTTGCTCGCATAATACAGCGCGGAGAGCAGCAGGAGGAGGAAAGGTCTGGCCAAAGAAGCGAGAGAAGTGAATTCTTTGCTAAGCTAGCTGCTGGAGAATATCGCCGGGCGCGAGCGAGCGAGCAGAGCGAATCTTGGCGATAAATGGTGCTCATTGAGAAACCACAAATTGGTATACACTCGAGCAGTTCGCTTCGAAAACGATCTGCAAAGATTTGAGCCTCTCTGTCTCGTTATGCGATCATCGTCTTTACTGCGGCCAATTCGTCCTCCGCGGAATCTTTTCCCTTCGCGTCGACATGGCCGCGGAATAATTACGTAACTCGACAATTGACTCATTATAAATCTTCGACTCTTATCCAACGATCCAGCCCCTTATTGTTCGCGGAATACTGCGAGAAATTGAAAACACTCTGGGACACTCGTTACTCAATGTTGTTTTTCAAGCTGTCGAATATTATTCGACCGAGTGAAATGTTTAACCCTTCGTAGACACACATGGGTCTGGGATGCCCATTGAGCGAATGGCACGAATTTTTCATTTTTTGTATCGACCACCATATTGAATAAAAATAATTAAAAAAAAAATTTTTATGCATCAATCGATCGTTTTCTTTCGTCGTCGTTTTCCTTTGCTTGAAAAAAAAATTTCAGGCCACAAAATATGGAAAAATTACTAGAAAACGTCTCTAGAAAAAAATAAAAGAAAAAATGAATATTTACCGAAATACAACGATTTAAAAAACACCTTGGGTCAAATTGACCCAGTGTGTATAGGAGGTGTGCATTCGAAGAGTTAATAATCAATTATTTATCATTTTTCTCTAATAATAATAATAATAATGATAATAATAACCCTCAGTATACACACATGGGTCTGGGGGACCCATTCAGCGAATGGCACGAATTTCTCGTTCTTCGTGTCGATTCCCATTAAGAAAAAACAATAAAAAATAAAAGCTTGGCGAACGTTGATTTTATTTTATGAAAACTGGAGTGAATTTCGAATAAACGAAAAGATTTATTCCATTTTCATAAAAATCAAAAAGCCGCACAGTAAAAAAACCGACTCTGCACCGTAACGGGAATCTTTTGATTCCGATGGTCCGGGTGTGTGTGGTCGAGAATATTTGACGACTAATTTCGAAGGATTTCTCTAACGAATGAGAAAATTTTGTTGGATTTTGATGTTTCAATTATCGTGTCGCTGACCTTGAATTTAATGCTTACTGGCAAGAATACAACTTTTTTCTCGAGCCCTAAATTAAATTTCAAATAAAACGAAAATAATTGGTTCATTTTGAGAAAAATTTACAACCTGCGCCCAGTAAAAAATAAGCTGCCCGAGTATATTATTCTGTAACGGTAATGTCTCGATGTTAATCCTCTGGCTATGGACCGCAGGATATTTAATGAGCAATAAAAAATTTCGTTGTTTTTTGATGAAAAAATCAATATTAACTCTCCCTAGACACACATGGGTCTGGGGTGCCCAAAAAAATAGGAAAAAATTCAGGAAAGTCGTTTTGGATTTACAGAAAGAGAGGCTGCACTGGGTGATGGATAAAAATAATTTTTCCCCATTGTTATTGGATGGTAATCGACACGAAAAACGAGAAATTTGCTGAATGGGTCTCCCAGACCCACGTGTGTCTACCGGGGGTTATTATTATTATTCTCATTATGATTATTAGGGAAAAATGGCAAATAATTGATTATTAACTCCTCGAGTGCACAGCTCCTATACACACTGGGTCAATTTGACCCAAGGCTTTGAAATCGTTGAAAAACGAGAAGGATTAATGGATACAAATGATTTCTTATTATTGTGTGTCGATACGGAAAGTGAGAAATTCACCTCATTCGCCCGACGGGTCCCCCAGACCCATGTGTGTATACGGAGAGAATTTTGGTCGTTGGTTCGCTTCCACAATTTTGACGGTAATTCCTCCTCGATGGGAAAGCGTGTATGGCATCTCGTGTAGAATTTCATAAGCGTATAATAATGAGGAATGTAAAGAGCCACAAGGGGTACGAGGCTCGTATAAGCCGTGCACGGGGATCATCAAGAATCGCGCGAAACTATGATTACCTATAGACGCGGCTACGTGTCCGAGAGTAAGAAACAAAAAGGATGGTTGATGGAGGCATGCATTTTGTCTAATTAAACGACGTCAATCACATGGGATTCGTGCGATCGGACTGGTTCATTGCAAAATTCATATTATTACATTCCTCTCAATAGATCGTCAAGTATTTCTCATTTGTGTGTATGTGTTATTAGTCTCGCGTTTACGGAAGTTGTTTCAAATGCTCCGACGACAACGTGCAATTACATTTTTCCAGCGAATCGTTTTTCCTTGTCTCGCGCAAAAATGAGAAAAAAATGAAAAAAAAAATTCACACAAACTAAGGGAAAAAGAAATAGAAGGAAATGATTGACCGATGTTATTGAGTGATGTATACATCTCCTTGCAAATAAAGACTGTATTTATTTTTAATCACATGCATTTGTTGCTTGAATAAATGACGCGCGGCAATGCCAACTAAATTGATGCAACTTTGTTGCTAATTATTCTCAATGACACTAACTGTCTCAAGGCTAATGTGTAGAATGTTTTTCCTCGTGCCTAAGATTATCACGCTGGAAAGCATCGTTCACGAGACATTTTATTCGATCATCCAATTTTAATTCAACTTTTATTTAAATTTTATTTTAATTTGATTTCATTTTTTATTTTTATTTAACTTTCATTTCAAATTAACTTTAATTTCAATTCAACGTTAATTTTTATTTAATTTTTATTTGATTTTTATTTAATTTTTGTTTAATTTGATTTGATTTTTTATTTTTATTTAACTTTCATTTCAATTTAACTTTAATTTCAATTCAACGTGAATTTTTATTTAATTTTTATTTAAATTTAATTTTTATTTAATTTTTATTTAAACTTGACGTTAATTTTAAATTAACTATGATTTAAATTTAACTTTAATTTAAATTTAACTTTAAATCCCTGAAAATATTCCAACCTCACAAAACACATTTTTTATCAAAATTCGGAAAAAATAAATCCAGAAGAAAATTGGAACGGTGAAGGTTTTTTAAAAATTTGTAAAATAATTGAAAAAACTGGAAAGATCGAATAAGATGGAACGTCAGCTGAGATTTTATCGTCACTTGTCAAGTTTTGTTGTTTTGTTTGTTTTCGTGAAATGGAAAAAAATTAATGGGTGAAAAAGTGGGGTAATAAGGGATGGGAAAGGGTTAGCATGGCTGGAATGGATAGGAGGATGAAAAAGACGGGATAAACGTGTGGAAAAATAAATGATATGTATATAGTTGGGTAAGTGGTGGGTGATAGTCGAACATTGAGAGAGAATACGTATGTTTGGTTGCTTCCCGAGAGCGGTTCACCCTCTCGGACCCTGTAATTAGACGGACGCTTCGTGGGTGAGTAAACTAGCAGTAAATCAGAGCTTGCTCGCGTGATGACGGCCTCGGGGCCAGCAGCAACAAGAGAGAGTCGAGTTTAATTTCTCTTTTTATTTTCGACTCGCTCTCTCTCTCTCGGGCGCATTGAGTTCTCGCCCCGAAGAGCAAGAGCTGAAACGTCGAGTATTGGTCGTGGCAGCAGGACGCCACCTACCTCGACGAGAATCCTACACGCTCCAGCTCGTTTTTTATTTACATCCTTTTTTTCATCTTCTCCTCCCTCAGAGTCATTCCGTGCTTTCCTCTCGGCCATCGTTCGTTCCTGACGAACTCCAAGGGACAACGATGCAGTGTCGAGAATGAAATTTGCACAAATTGCAACGGAATAAAGTCATTGACTCGAGCAGGGAGGAATAAAGAGAAAGGGGCAAACTCAATTTGACCCGGAGCCATTTTTTGGTCGCATCAGTAATTCTCAAGAATCGAACAAATTGTAAAAACACTGAAAGTTCAAAGTTTCGGAAAAGTAGGAGTCCGGGTCAAATTGACCCAGTGTGATAAATCCGTGAATTTCTCATCCAAAGTGACAATTTCTGGGTTCGCCACGAGCAAACAGAAAAACAGGCAATTTAGGGAAAGATTGTAATATCGATGCGGCAGGAGAGATAACAAGTTAGGAGGTTGAATGGGTTTCGATCCCCGCGAAAAATTGTTTGGACCAGGGAAACGCTTATGGTTTGACAAATGATGCGGGGTCGGAGGAGAACGTAACGTGCGTGACGAAACGTTCGCGGCGCGCAGGGGGTGCGGAGAATGCTAGAAAATCAGGGAAAAGATCGGCAGCGAAGGGGGGTCCTTGATTGGCGGACTTGGGCCTTTCTTGCCACGAGGATTCGAGACGAAAACTAGGAACTATCTATATACCTCGCGCCCTATGACCTTCCTATCCTTTTGCTTTGCTCCGCGGTGCGGTTTATACGGGGAACGCGTTTACCGAATTTACGGAGAGAGCGGAATGTGCAATATTGCCTGCAGTCCGTCACACATTCGATTCGGTTGAACGCGCGTCTATCTTGCGGGAGCGGTGTTGGCCATTGCCAACGGAGAAACAAGTACTATTCTTTGATTTATCTTAACGTATGTGTGGCGAGTCTGTATGGAGGGAGCTGAATGTGTATGAATGTGAATATATCGTACGTAACAAATGGGAGAGTTTAGATGTGTAAGTTTTATTGCAAGGAGCCTGGAGGACATTGAGTTTGCCACCAAGCCCTGAAAAGCTTCACGGATATCAGACGATAAACTAGGACCGTTTGGGATTTGTGGCCACGTATTAATCTCGAGGTATTTATGTTGGGTGTGCGGATGCGGTGGCGCGACGAGAAAATATATCGAGTTGCTGGTGTTTTCTGGGAGAGAATATAATGGACACAAAACCCTGTCGTTTTTTTTCTTCTTCGCGTATTTTTCTTCAGATTTGGGGGACGCGACTCAGGATCGTGAAGAGGAATCCATGGGAAATGCGAATTATGGGCTTTTACGCTTTTCCAATTATTGGTACGATGGCATTTTTTTTCGAAATCGACTCGATGGATTGAATTAACCCTCCCTAGACACACATGGGTCTGAGAAGCCCTATCATTTTTTTGCTGCGCTTGGACTCGATTAAAAAATCGGAAAAAATTCAGGAAAGTCGTTTTGAATTTATGGAAAGACAGGCTGCTCTGGGTGATTGATGGAAATTCATTTTGTTGTTGTTTTTTTATGGGAATCGATACGAAAAACGAGAAATTCATGGCATTCGCTGCATGGGTCCCCCAGACCCATGTGTGTCTACGGAGGGTTACGTTCACACTAGACTAGGGCCTTCGATTCAAGAAAACTGATGACTTGCATCGAACTGGACGAATGGGCATAAATTTATTTTTGAATTTCAATTTTTAATTAAATTTTTTATTAATTTGAAAATAATGAATTCATTTTTCAATTTTTTTTGTTTATTTCAGTGGAAATGATAAGTTTCAATGGTGCTCGACGAAACAAATGGGAAAAATCGTAAAATTATGGGGTTAGGAAAAACATAAATTCCTTTGAATATCGTGGGAGGTCGAATTAAAAAAAAACGATAATGAGTTACGGGGCTCGCTAATTTAATAAGGAAAGTGATATGAACAATTTAGTTTCAAGAAAACTGATGACTTGCATCGAACTGGACGAATGGGCACAAATTTATTTTTTAATTTTAATTTTTAATTCATTTGAAAATAATGAATTCATTTTTTAATTTTTTTTGTTTATTTCAGTGGAAATAATAAGTTTCGATGGTGCTCGACGAAACAAATGGGAAAAATCGTAGAATGATGGGGTTAGAAAAAACACATAAATTCCGTTTGAATATCGTGGGAGGTCGAATTAAAAAAAAAAACGATAATGAGTTACGGGGCTCGCGAATTTAATAAGGAAAGTGATATGAAGAAAGAAATGTTTTCGAGCTCGTGAACTGCGATATTTGGTGTAATATTGAAAATGAAATTTTGGTGTGTGTGTTTTCGATAATGAAATTTGGCGAAAAGGAATAAATTGAGTCGTCGTGGTGGTTTGATGTCGTCGCGAGATATCGATCGAGCGGAATTTCTTGGTCGCCGCGATATGCAAATGACTATATCGATGAAATTAATAAATAACAAGCAGTTCTCACCGCGCAGCCCGAGATTCGGATAAATCTTTGGTATCCTACCGCGGGCGCGTATAATGCGCGAAAGAACAGGAGGGAATTGTGTAAACACTCACCCCGCGCGATCGCCAAGATTCACTCGCACCGCCGCCACCGAATATTTCAAACCGCGTTCCGTCTCTTTCTTTTCATCTCTTCTCCGCCATCGCGCGCGCCATATACTTGCTGCTGCTTTTTCGTCCTTTGCCAACTCCACACTTTTTTTTTCCCCGCCTCACTTTGTCAACACTTTAGGAACGCGGGAAGCGCGTATCGCGTCACTTTCGGACGAAAAAGCGTGACGCGCGATTCGATCGAATCGGCGAATCTCTTGAAAAAAAAAAAATCAAAGAAAATTAATTTAGAAAAATGGAGAAAATGAAAAAAATTAAAAAATTCATTTTTTTGCAGAAAGATCGATACGAAGCGATCGATTTGCGATGTGAAAAAAAAAAATCTCGTGAAATTCCGTTGTTTAGGAAAAATAATGTCGATGAATAAATGGAGAATAGAAAAACGCGTGGCTGTTCGAGGAAGAGGCTGCAATTATAAGGAGAGAAAAATTTAGAAAATTTTAAAAAATCAAAAAATTCATTTTTTTGCAGAAAGATCGATACGAAGCGATCGATTTGCAATGTGAAAAAAAAAATCTCGTGAAATTCCGTTGTTTAGGAAAAATAATGTCGATGAATAAATGGCGAATGGAAAAACGCGTGGCTGTTCGAGGAAGAGGCTGCAATTATAAGGAGAGAAATGTACGTGACCGCGAAGAAGAAGGGCGAGTAAGGAGAGCGAAGGAGCGCGAGGGAAAGAAAAGTTGGTCTGGCGGCGTAACTTCTCGTGGTTGGTGAGATGACGCGAGCAAAACGTGAAAAGAAATACAGCCAAGTGTCTCTTAGGACGAGAGTGAAACGATCATCCATAAAGTTTTTTGCGAGGAATCTGACGAAGCAAGAGCGCGCGTAGACGCACCGGGCGCGGCGGAGAGCAGAGAAGAAAAATCAGCGATTCGTTGGCTCGCGTTGAGAATCGACTGCGCGCGATGCACAAGAGTCTGCAGCAGGCTCATTAAGCGACGCCCCTCTGACTTTTCTTAAGGGACAAATTAAGTAATTGGCGTCGTATTCTTGGTCGCGTTGCTCCCGTGCGATGCTACTTTTGGCAGAGACAAATTGCACCAGGTAAACCATTTCACTTGGACGTTTTTTCTTCTCTCGGCGAGTCTCACGCGCGCGAAAGCCTCGGCGCAAAAGTGAGAAAACGCCACAAAATGTTTGCGGAGACAAATACATTTACGTTTTTCATCAACGCGTCGCTCTCGAGACACTTTACGGCAAGCGGAGCGGTTTCAAACACTTTTTCAAAATTGACACTTTGTCTGTAAACGTTTTTCGTCGATAAACCTGGACGATCGGTTTTTTTAGGCTTTTATTGAATTTCTAAAATTCGGAAAAAATTCAAGGCTACGGTTCGAAATCGTCCATTTGGAATTTCAATTACAAAATTGTATTAAAATCATTTTTTCGACCATTTTTTATCCAATAAATGGACCGATCCGTCGTATTTGCCCGGACACGAATGACTCAGGTTTACAGACCAAGTGTTAATCGATATTTTGTCGTATAGACAGCAATTGGAAAAATTTCATGGGTTTACGAATTTTCGTATTTTCATTTTTCTGAAAATAACTATTTATTTTGGTATTTTCATGATTTTATTATTTTTTTTAGTATTTTGTCATATTATTCAGTATTTTGTTATTTTCATTTTTCTAAAAATAACTATTTATTTTGTTATTTTCATTTTTCTAAAAATAACTATTTATTTTGTTATATTCATTTTTCTGAAAATAACTATTTATTTTTATATTTTTATTATTTTATTATTTTATGCAGTATTTCGTTATTTACATTTTTCTAAAAATATCTATTTATTTTGTTATTTTCATTATTTTGTTATTTTATTCAGAATTTTGTTATTTTCATTATTTTGTTATTTTATTATTTTCATTTTTTTGAAAATGACAATTTATTTCGTTATTTTCATGATTTTGTTATTTTATTAATTATTTTGTTATTTTCATTTTTTTCGAAAACAAAAAAATGCCGAACGTGACAATCGTCTGAATTATTCGTTCTGGAAATTAGCGGAAGAAATAAAAAAAACCTTTTTATTTGAACCGTTTCGGCTAATACGCAGAGTTTCTGCCGTAACGGGTGGTGGTGACGCGTCATTTACAATATATCGCGCGACGCATACCACGAGGAAAAAGATCGCGCGCGAGCGAGACAGGAACAAGTCGTCGCAGAGAGAGAGAGAGAGGAACGCGAATTTTTAGAAGGACCGACATGGACGCCCGCGGATAAAGCAAAAAGAGAGCCAAAGGGAGGGAGGATTTTTGGCCAGGCAATGCCCGCGCCAGGAAAGAGCGCGAGGGAGTAAGATTAAAAAGATCTGCGGAGAGTCTTGGAGCCAGGATTCAGGCCGAACAAGTCGGCGCTTTTGGCCAAGCGGCGCCCCGTGGCGCGCGACATGCCCGTTCTGACCGCCATTTAGCGTGAACCTGTCTCTGCGAGAAGGCACCACACCAAGAGAACAGCAGCAGCAACAACGAGACTCGACGCTTCTTCTTCCTCTTCTCCTCGATCCTTTCCTTCCCCTCATTTTTCTTCTACATGCGAAAAAACTACGAAACTCTTTTTTTTTCTTTTTTACTCGATGAATCTCTGAATTTCGTGAAATACGAACGTTCGAGAATAACGAGCCGTACGCAGTGTCGAAATCCCTCGGAGAGCAAGTGAATCCTTGTGAGAAAAAAAATCGTATCCGTTGTTTTGTCGTAATTTTTCAACTTGGACGATTTTTCATTAAATTGAGACAATTTTGAGGCTGAAAATTGTTGGAGAGAAAACAAAAAGTGGTTTCGCATGCACTTTAATTGTTGTATTTACTTCGTCATCACTTCGTGGGAGAGCGAAGAGTATCAGAATTTTTTGGAAAGTTTGAAAAAATCATTTCCTCGCTAAAAAGCAGCAGAAAAGTTGATTCGAAGGATTTTGTTTCGTGGGGCTAAATGTAATGAAACTTTGCTGTAGATAATCAGTTGGAGATCAACCCTGGGGGGGAAAACGCGTGGACAAGTTTCTCGAATCGTGAGCAACTCGAAATTGAGGATTTTTCGATCACCACGTGAATTTTGATGACGAAAAAGTTGCAGAACTTCCGAAACGGAAGTGAAATCTGTGGACAGAATTTTCTGTGACTATCGCGACTAATTTCTTAGCCTCTGGCATGCAGAGTTTTTGAAAATTTGTTATAATCTCACGATGTTGCGTTTGGAGAAGCAATAAAAGTCATTGAACGAAAAGGGACGACCGATTTGGTGCTTCGACGAAGTAAAAAGTCTCAATTGCTGCGAAAAGAAATTTAAATGAAAGTTTCGAGATCGTAGTAGAAAAAAGTGTAAGGAATTTGAAAGAGAGCGGATTCTTAATATTTTCGTAACGCTATAGTTTAAATATTTCCCTCGTCGAAGAAAATGTGTTTTTTTTTTGTTCCTTTTTTCAATGATGCTGGCAAGATGGAGCATCTTTAGTATTTGGTTTAGCCTCAAAACTGAGGAAAGGATGAAGAAGCTTCTACATTCCCTCCTCCTCTCTTTTTGCCAGTCTTTCTCTTCAGTCTCTCGATCCTTTTCTTTGCGCTGGCATTCTCTCTTTCTCGCTCACTCGGCCTTAGAGAGTTATGTTACGGTCAGCCATAAACGAAATGAGAAAACTGTCCGTGGTTCGCCGTTGAAAAATCTCTGAGGAATACAAATGTTCGCTTGATTTCAGTTCTTCCCTCCCTCTCCCTCTCTCTCTCTCTCTTCTCTATTATACATGAAGCATTCTATGGCCAAACATATAACTGCAAAATCCTTAAAAATCCTTTTTTTCCCTGCGGTGTCCTTTTCAACGCGAACCTCGTAAAATTTGGGCAAACTGCTTATCAGACTGCTGCTCGTCATTTACTGTGACCGATCGGATTTCATGAAATCGTCATCATCGTCAGCCAAAGCTTTGTTCGAACATCCGAGAGACGGAAATGAAATTTTGTTAAAAATCGTCGATATTTTGTTGAATTCGATAAACTGAATATTTTTGGATAATTTCAAAATTTTTGTTATTTTCGCAGTAAATTTTGTTTCTAATGGAATTGTCAGCAAAATTAACGAGTGGAACGATAAGAATTTGCTTCCGAAGAGACTTTCCAAAATATTTCTTGCTGCAAGGACACAATTTTTGGGATTATTCAAAAAAACGTTTGGTCGAACGTATCGAACAAAATATCGAGAGACTGCAGTGGAAATAAAATTTTGTTAAAAATCGTAGATATTTTGTTGAATTCGAAAAACTAAATATTTTTGGTTAATTTCAAAATTTTTGTTATTTTCGCAGTGGATTTTGTTTCTAATGGAATTTTCAGCAAAATTAACGAGTGGAACGATAAGAATTTGCTTCCAAAGAGACTTTCCAAAATATTTCTTTTTAGATAATTAAAAAAAAAACATTTAGTCGCGAACGTATCGAACAAAATTTCGACACTTTCCAGCAAAATTTAGTCCTTGGTGTAACGAAATGGTAATTGGTAATTGGTTGCGTGTGGTTTGTGGGAAATGGAAGACAGGCCGGATCGTAGGTTGATTGTCCATGTGAATCAGTCGTCAGGATCGAGTCCAAGGACAGGATTGGGAGAGTGTAAGACTAGCCGGGACGAAGGAGTCGGCGATGTATATAAATGAATGTGTGGGTTTTATTCGGTTGGCGGTTGTAGGACAAAGCTTGAGCAAAAGCCGAGGAGCAGGGAGGACGACACTTGGCGAGAGAGTAAAACAGAGAGTGAGAGAGCGAGCGAGCGAGGAAGAGGATGAGCAAGCTGGTCAACAGGCACGATACATGGAAGCCTACACGAACGGCCGATTCGGAATTAGATGTTATCTTTGATGAGCCTCCTCTTTATTCCTCCTCCTCCTCCTTCTTCGTTCTTGTTGAATCTGTTGGCGCATACACAGCTCGCTCTCTTTGGTCTCGCAGTTTAACAGGACTCATTGGTTCGTAGTAAGAAGAAGAAGAAAAAAAAGGGGATGGAGAAGAAAGAAAGAAAAGAGGGAATAAGAAAAAGAGAGAAGGTGAGGAGTGTGGAAGGAAGAAAATGGTCCATGAGGTTGTGGGCGAATGAGAGGGAGAGAGAAAAAAGGATGAAAGGGCTCGAACTGCCTACTCGTGGTGCCTGGGACGCTCGCGCCAAGATACGGATCTTCTTGGCGCCACCGTAAGGTCCCGCGGGCTTCTTTTTCTCATTCCGTCTCTTTCCATGGCAAGCGAGGGCCTCGTAAGTCCTCCGAGGGCGCCCGAGAGCCCTTTACATTAATATATATATAGATATACATTCCAATAGCAGGACAACGACCAAAGAGAGAAATATACGGAGATGGAGCTTTACTTTTGGGTTTGGAACTCTTTAAACGTGGTTTAAGCGTAACCGATACCCTCACGGGGGGCCTCCACCTTTTCTTTCCTTTCCCCGACGCACTCGCCCCGACTACTCAGGTATCAAAGAATTTTTCAAAATAGCTCTATGACAGCGACAAACGGAAAAGTGTCCGAACGATTATGGGGGCCACGCGAGTCTCCATTTATCTTCCTTTTTCCAAATCAATTCGTTGACCATAACTGGGTCAAACTTTTGCCAGAGCTTCTTCACCCAAAACCATTAGGAAAAAAAAAGAATCGCGGAAATTCTTATCGCAGGATTGTCGCTAAACGCAAAAGTCGAAAAAAAAACTCAAAATCATTGAAAAATAAATGGAAACGATTGAAAAATGCAAATTCTCCCGAAAGCACGAAAGATTTTTGGAATTGTGCGCTGCCTGAGCGTTAAATCCTCCAACTGCTGTTCATCTGCGTGGAGAAAATTGTGCGAGGACTCGAGAAATAGAAAAAAGGAGCGCGATCAGTGTCATCGTCAAATTAACATCATTTCTGTCAGCGCATAGAATGGGCAGGGAGACGGAGAGGGATGAAAGCATTTATCTGTTTGGGCGGCTCGTTTTTAGTCCCGAGAACGAAGGAAAGATTTTCGGGATGCTTGGTTGTTTTTTTTTCTTGTTTTCTTGTCAAGAGAATTCGCGATAATCTGTAGTCTGTCGGTCGGGGGCCTCATCGGCTCGGAGCAAAAGCAGAGAGAGAGAGCTGGTCGTATAATTGCGGGAAACATTGCGGCAATGGGCTTAAGGGTCAGCCCGACCATTATACGTATGTAAGTATCGTTAGAAAAGAGAGATTAGAAATGGAGAACGGTCGCGCGCGCCGCCAAGCATCTCAACTACAGATTTTCTTAAGGGGATGACAAAGTGTCCTCAAAGCGTAATATACGATACTCATTTTACCGAAATACACACTTTTCTTTCTTTCCTTTATCCCTTTCCGCATACACTACCCTCCAAAAGTTTCCGCGCACGCAACATTCAAAAAAAAATAATATTTAGTCAATAAAATTAAATAAAAAATAAAAATTTTCGATTGAATTTTATCGGAGGATTTTTTAAATTAACAATTTTCGATGTTTTCATTTTTTTTCGCTAATTGGATTTTGTCGATGTATTTAGAGATGCAGAAAATAATTTTTTTATTATTATTTCGTTGCATTTTATTCTCTCTCGTATTTTTTGCCTCTCAATGAAATTAAATTTATTTAAATGTACAAAAATATGGAAAATATGGAAAATATGTAATGATGTTTATAAAAATAACTGAAGAAGCTAAATAAATAATCATAATAATAATAATAATAAACTAAAAAAATAAAATTGAAATAAAGAAATAATGGATTGGGTCGAAATTTTTCGATATAATTTTATCCGAGGATATTGTAAATGAATAATTTCCAATATTTTAATTTTTTTTAAATTTAAATTGGATTTCGTTAATTAAATGGAAACGTAGAAAATAATTTTTATTATTTTCTCATAAATATTTCGTTGCATTTTAGTCCCTGAAGAAATAAATATCAATCGATCAAAATATTCGTGCCTTCGATTTACTTATTTTCGTTGACTGGACGAAAAAAAATAAAATTGAAATAAATAAATAATGGGGCGTTAGAAATAATTGTATAAATAGCAAAAAGGATTGGACGCGAGAATTGGCTCGAAACTTTTGGATGGCAATGTACTGTCGTAGAAAGGTTATATTTCGATCCCCGAAAAACAAACTTCCCGCTATAATCCGAGAGTTTTCCTCTTGACTGCTGGTGCAATGCCCATAATTTTATTACGAGACTTGCAATGGATACCCGAGGAAGGAGAAAAAGAGGAAACGAAACTGAGTGATGGACTCACGCTGCGGGACACGGGTCACGGATCAGTGAAACATAAGCAATAGCCCCAACAGCAGCAGCAACAGCAACAGCAGCAGCAGCAGCAGCAGTCCGACGACGACGGATCCGCTTGACGGCTGTCGGACGCCACAAGCGTTTGCACAATGGCTCATTTTACTCTTTGCCCGCCCTCCCTTCTTTCAAACCTTTCAAAACCTCACCTACATCCCAACTCGATACTCGATTTATAATTCCCTAATGAGCGTCTAAACTGCTCATCGCATTTACGCGATTAATTAACGAAACGTCAAAATAATCGAGTTTGCCCATTTTCCTCCCAAATTCATCGTCGCATTCCCTCTTTTTTTCTTTGCCAGTCTAAAGAACATGGACGAAAATATTAATTTTTATTTTTTTTTTCATATTTTTTGCCTTCGATAAATTTAGCAAATTATTTCGAGCCAAATTTCACGATTTCGATGTTTTTTTTTTAGAAAATTAAAATTTTTAACAAAAATTCATTACATTCGCTTTTTCTCCAAGTTTTGAACTGAAAATTAATTGTTTTTCATGTTTTTTATGTCTTCGATAAATTTTGCAAATCGTTTCGTGCGAAATTTCACGATTTCGATTTAAAAATGTTTTTTTTTTTTAGAAAATTAAAATTTTTAACAAAAATTCATTCCATTCGCTTTTTCTTCAAGTTTTGAACTGTAAATTAGTTTTTCTTTCTTATTTTTTATGTTTTCGATAAATTTAGCAAATTATTTCGAGCGAAATTTCACGATTTCAATTTAAAAATGTTTTTTTTTTTTAGAAAATTAAAATTCTTAACAAAAATTCATTCCATTCGCTTTTTCTTCAAGTTTTGAACTGTAAATTAATTGTTTTTCATGTTTTTTATGTCTTCGATAAATTTGGGAAATCATTTCGAGCGAAATTTCACGATTTCGATCTAAAAATGTTTTTTTTTGTTTCTAGAAAATTAAAATTCTTAACAAAAATTCATTCCATTCGCTTTTTCTTCAAATTTTGAACTGTAAATAAAAATGGAGCCCAATTTAGTGACATTACGGAGGTCGAGAGAGTATTTGAGAATTGAAAAATAAATCAAAAGGCGAAGGGAAGCGAATTTTCGTTTCGAGGGAAAAGAAAAAACGTGGAAATTGGGCAAAGAGAGAATAATTATTCAGCAACTCGGTGGAATTGTGTCACGAGTCGAGTGAGATTTGGCGAAGAAGTAAAAATGTGTAAAGAGTGACGGAGAGTACGGTGAATTTGTAAAAAGAGTTTAAATCGTGGATCGAGAGACGTGCGACGAAGAGGGGCACGAAAGAAAAAGGGAGAGAGGAGAAAAAAAAAAGAGGGAGAAGGAAATAAGGAACGGCGCCGGTATAACGACACTCGCGGTCCCGCCCAGTCTAGGTAGCATGACGTTGTAAATATTTGCTGTCATCGAGGCCTTGTTTTTGGGCTTCTACGAGGGAACGCTCGTCCCCGGAGTTGGCAAGAGTGAGAGGGAGAGAAAAAAGTAGAGAAAAGGGCGAAAAGGTTGGGTAGAATTGACGTTTAATAAAGGTTGAGCTCTCGTAGAGTTTGTAGGCGATCACAGTGGGTGCGGAAAAGATTTTAACTAGGATCTCTTTAAGGAGAGTGCGAAAAAGACAGTAGGCTATGAGCTCTTGCTCATTGGGCTATTCGGTATGAAAGGAAAAAGGAGAGAGAGAGGGAAAAGGTGACCGTGTCACCTGAGCTCAGTATCGGACACTGATGGTGCGGATAGCGGCGCTTTGTATCTTCATCCGTCTCTCTCTGGCCCTTTCTCTTACGGTGTTCCGAAGGATTGGTCCGGGGGTCGTGCGCGGCGGCGGAGTTGCCGATAGAAAGGAAGCCGAAAAACAAAGTGACGAAGGAGACGAACACGTTGGTTTCTTGTAATTTGTACTCGAAAGTCTACGCACTCGGCATGTGGGCAGGAGGATTTTTCTTGTTTTTTCTTTATCCAATGATCGTGAGAAAAAAAATGCTGTGAGTTGTTTATTTTTTTTAGTGGCTCACGTGGACCCGGGGTTGACCCATAACGAGAGTTTCTTGTGGAGCGTGAATCGCTGAACACGATTCTTATTTTTGATTCTGTTCGAAATTGCAAAATTGGGAAAAAAATTGATAAAATGATTTTTGAGGATTTTCCGGCATCGCGTGACGTGCATTCCAGGGAAAGGGCAACAGGGGCCAGGGCCTTTGTCTCAAAAGCTATAATTAAGAGTCGGATGATGGAGGATCAGCTCGCTGCTGGATTTCTGTCATCCTTTGCCATGGATAACAGCCGAGAGCTTGGCTGGTCAAGGGAATCCAATGGAATTGGAAAATTGTGGAGTTGGCTAGTGTCAGGGAGCAGAACGTACAGACCTCTGCGCCAAACATTTCCATACCCACACCCACACACAGACTAATGTATTTTTAGTGAGTGTAGATTTTATCTCTCGTTTACACCGATCGGCTGCCACCTCGGTCGAGCCTTCGTCATCCATCTAATTTCCCATGTTCCATGACCACCACCGTGCAGAGACGTCGTGCGTATAAATTATTGTAAAGAATTTTTCTTTCGACCGTTCGAAAAGTGGCTAACGCGGAGGTGGACGCGTCGCGCATATGATAATCCTTAATATGCTTAAGGTATTGCGTCCATCGAACACCCGAAAAGGCCAAAAAATCGAGAATCGAAACTTGGCATCGAGGAATCTTTGTCCTCGGCCGAAAAATGATCGATTTTCCAAACTTGGCTGGCAATGCAGTGGACATGGTTCGTATCGACGCGGGTCAAAATGACCCGATGGCAAAATCCTTGTCCCAAAAATTTCTCACGATCTTTCGAGTGGTTCAAAAAATCGGAAAAAATTCAGGAAAGTATTTTTGGATCCATAGAACGAGAGCTTGCTTCTTCTCATTCTGAATGGGTCCCCCAGACCCACGTGTGTCTGCTGACTGTTATTATGATTACTGTCATTATTATTATTTGAAAAAAATTATAAATAATTGATTATTAACCCTACGAGTCCCGTGCCCATGCACACCGGGTCAATTTGACCCCAGATGTTTTTAAAATTCGTTGTATCTCGGTAAATATTAATTTTACAGCCCGGAATGTATTTTTTGGATCGAAACGAGAACGAGAACGAAAAAATACGCCCAACGGGGTACCCCAGACCCATGTGTGTCTACCGAGGGTCAAAATAATCGACAAATAAGTTTGCCCTGAAAAAGCGATGTGCCGCGAGTAGTTAGCCAGACTCTTTTCTTCGCGATTTCTTAAAAAGGAAACAATGTCCACACAGTGGAAAGGATGGAGAACAATACCGCGAAGGAGGCCGCACAGAGCGCTCGCTGCATACGCAACGATTCACAGTATTATAATATAAAAGGTGCATATGTGGGTGATGCATGGCTATAGCGTTGGACGATGCACGCGAAATGCAGTTTGTATGTACGTACTGTTGGGGTTTACGTATCGCTGCAGTTATTTACTATCGAAGATAGATTATCGCGGTCTCGTGAGGCAGGAGCGAGACTCGCGTCTGAGAGAGACGCACCAGCTCACGTTGGAGCGCAATTCTATTTGGCCAGCGAGGAGTATGCACCGCGTTTGTGCGGAGAGCGCACAGAGACACTGTCGGAATATAACGCGATGGAGAAGCTTTGCTCGAATGTTTACGCAGTACGCCGCACCATCCGCTTGGCTGTTATACATGATTGTGTGCTCTATAGATGTATATCCGCGTTTCTCGTGTATGAAATAGTCGCGGCGGCGAAGAAGCAGAAGCAGAAGAAGAAGAAGAAGAAGCGAGAAGGTAGCACGACGAGGAGTGCGCGCCGGGCGTTTACGTAAATCTTTCGTGTATGTAACTCATCTGCCGAGTTCGCCCAGTTATACGCCACCCGACGTTGTTTATGCTTTCCTGTGCGGCATGCAGGCACTTTCTGAAATATGCAAATTACGAAATTCGCATAATGGTATTATCGCGATAGAAAGGAGGCGCGCGCGCCTTTTGCAAAAGAGCTGAAGCGAGATGGAAAGAGCAGCGCGCCGGGATATTCGCGAGCGAGAGCAATGGCGGCACCAAACTCCGCGTGCAACTCTCGCGCGCGATATATATCCGCGGAGGAGTCGAGTCACTCCGCCAACCTCCGCACTTTCCTCTCTTCTCAATATTATTGAATATATTTGTCCAAAGTATCGCCATGACAATTTGCCGCGTGCTCGAGACAGTTACGACGACTCTGCGCGCGAGGGGTTTGAGGACTTGCAAATAAACGTATACCAACCAAACACGCGCACAGCCCTTCTTCATACTTATATACACGCCATTTATCCTGCTGACCCGCATAACCATGCGCAACGATATTCTCTATACTGACGTAAATTACACCGCACAGACTCTACGATAAATGTTAATTAGTCAAGGCTGTTTGCCTTTCCCAAAAGCTGAACGTTTCGCACTGATCCACTGCGAAAATTCTTATCGCGATCTTGTCACGCCTCCCAATTGGATTTATACATGCGACAGTCTTCTCGAGCCGCCACTACGAATTATCGAAAACACTTTTCCCGAGCCTCATTTTTAGTTTTTTGTTTTTCATTCAACGAGGTCTCGCGCTGGTGCGGAAGATTTTTGCTGCGTCTAATTCGATAGTTTACGAGAATGAGGTTTTTCAATCACTACGCTTGGCCTAATGAAAGGCTCCGTGGCATGTGTGCCTTAATAGCAGAACGATAATCAATCGGTTTTAGAATTTCACGCGCCTCGGCGCGGATAATGAACCGCGTTGCTCGCCAATAACTTTCGACTCGGCAAATGCATTTAAAGAAACGCGTTTTCTAGCTTTTTAGGTGCAGAGCTCAACACAAAATTGGCCATTTTCGTGTGGCGCTCAAATAACGTGCCGGATGCTATTTTATGGGTTTACTCGTTCAAATCTTCTTGGTGGCCACACTCGTGGCCATTGGAACGTATTACTATCGCGAAACGACTTAATTTTTTGTAGAAACGTTATTGCCACCGGAAGTAACAATTTTCTTGAAAGAAAAATTTTCTGACGTTTAGATTTTCGGGATTTCCAATTTTTTTAATTTTCTATCCAAACGCGCGTGTGAATCGAAGTCGCGTGTCTATTGGTTTTTTCTTGCAACGTTTTTTAAAGAAACGTGATTTCAATTTTGACGCGTTTGGATGGAAAAATAAAAAACTGGAAATTCTAAACGTCAGAAAATTTTTCTTCACAGGAAAAACTGTTGGTTCCGGTGGCAAGAACATTTGTACAAAATTTTGACACGATTGGCTTTTTTTTTTTTGAATTATTGTAAATTTTCGTAATTTTGGAGAAAAATAAAGAAAGAAAATGATTCCGCAGACTCGGGGAACAAGATGATCGTGAATTTTGGGAAATCCTAAAAATTCTGAGTGCCAGATCATCTCGCGTCGTTTTCTCAACCCCCCGGGTAGAGAATCGCTAACATTTTGCGAATGCTAAACGAAAACTGGCAACGTTCTCGGGGGGGGGGGAAAAAAAATACACACACGTATGACTCGGTGCGGAAATCTGGAGAGTAGAGAGAACGCTCGGTTTATTATAATTTTATTCAGATGCGCGTTTGTTCGTTCTCTCTCTGCTCGTGTTATGTGCGGAGAATCCTCTCTCGCGAGCGTTTGCCTTCACCAAATTTTCTCGCAACGCCATATCTCGTCCCTACCGCGCGTCACACTCCGATTTATATATATATATATTTGTATATATCGCGACCGCGAGTTGTGCACATACAGCCAACGGCGCAAAATGCGAAGCACGTTAAATTTAAAGTTTCCGTCGACATCCCGGTGCTATAAATTTTCACGTTACGCTCGTACTCCTCGCTCTTCTTCTTATTCTCTGCGACCTTTTTTTCTTCGTTCTTTTCGTTGCCACGTTTCGTATTTTTTCTACAAAATATTATTCCGACCGAAAAATACGTCCGGCGGACTTGACGTTCTGCATTCTCGTCTCTGACTTTTCAACCTCAAGGGACATTCGTATTTGGGGCTGTGAGGAATGGCTGCGATTTTCAAAATCAAAATTTTCCTTTTTTTTCAAAAAAGAGAAAAATTTTTGCCATTTTCCTGCAGGAATGTTTTTTTTTTTTACATTCTATTTGGGTCAGTGTGACTGAACCGTGACACTTGGTCATTCGTGTCCGAGCGAATACGAAGTTTCGAAAGATTCGTTGATGCAAAAATGGATGAAAAAAATAATTTTTTTATAATTTTATAATTGAAATTCCAAGTCGACGATTTTGATCAGTCGTCTGAATTTTTTAAGAATTTTTGGAACGTAATACGTTGAGTTTTGTGTTCGGGAAAATTCGTTCGAATTTATTTCATCGAAGCTTTTGAGGAAAAATGCTTTTCAACCGAAATTTTTGGATTAAATTAATTTCGACGCTTTCCAGTGGAAAAATCCTGATCCATGCGTTAGCACGCTTTGTTTTTTTGTTACAAAATGTTTTTTGGAGTAAAATTGAAATAGTCCCGAGCCCGATCGGGTCTTTAGCGCCCTCGGTTGTTCGGCGGACCAACTTCGGAGCCAAATAGCGGTCGGTAAAAAGTATAACGGGTGGGCAAAGAGTATTTCATCGAATCGAGAAAATTTTCCAACAGAATTGAAAAATAAATAAATTTTTTTTTTTATAGAAAATTGAAAAATATTGACGAAATAATATTTTTGTGGGTTCAAGGTAAATCAGTGTGAGCAGAAAATATTTGCGGTATCGTATACGTGACAAAACAATTTATTCATCCACGCCCCCTGTCCGTGCGTTAGTGGAATGTTAAATCGCGAATTATTCAAATTCTCTTACGAGATTATAAATATTTATTCATTTCTCATTAACTTATTTTTGCTTTTCCCTTATTTTTTTCCTAATTTCGTAAATTCGTTAAAGTTGTAGAGTTTTGGATCAACAGGCGCGTGTACTTAAGGTATCAAATGCTACGTGTCTGAGATTCGTCGTCGATAAACTTGGTGAGGATTGAACTGCGAGCACTCGATCGATCGAATGTCAAACTTTTTTTTTCACTTGTTTCTTTTTTTTTTGCTTTTAATACTGCGAGAGGTAATTAAGAACTCCGAATGGAAGTAATGCAAAGTAAATGCAGTATAGATCGGAGCCTCTTGACCGGAGAAACACTTTTCGTTCGAGTTCGAAATTTGCATCGTTTCAATTGAGCGGAATGAATTTTCAAGCATTTTGTGATCGTTTTTCCGAAATTTTTTAAATTGCTGAGTTCCTTCGTGCAGATTCGATTACTAGCTCGAGAAAAAAACACATTGTGATTTTAAATTTGCGAGAATGAAAAAAACGAGCTTTCGTTGCATCGTGAAAAATTTAAAAAATAAAATTTCAATTTTTTTTTCCGAATATTTTGTTTTTTTTTCGTAATTTCATGGAAAATTTTGCAAATTTGATTTTTTTAAATGTCAGTGAATTCGTTTCTTTGAGTTTCGAAAATGGACACTGAAGGACCGTTCAAAATTGATGTCAAATTCCGTCATTCGTGTTTTTTTTGTTTTTTTCCTTTTTTTTTTTGCTTTTTTTTACACAAGCCCACTAAGGAATTGAAAATTCTTTGTGAATCTTCGTTCGATTGGGTTAATGGCGTGTTATACGTGCTACATCATGAGTATTTGTTTGTTTGTTGTTGTTGTTGTTGTTGTTTTTTTTACAATATATATTAAACTTATTTAATAGTAGAATTTTATTACAATCGTTCAATATAATTCATCCTCATCTTCGTCATCATCATCTAGACAATTTCAAAACACTTTCTATCACAGACAATTAACGTTTATGCATTTTATCTCCAGTTTATTCGCGGGGAACGATATTGAGAAGGCAAAAATCGAGGCAACTTTACAAGTTGGTGAGAACGAAAGAAAACTCGATCGTGAAATCGTCCTTGTCACGATTTTTACCGAAAAAAACGACAACCAGTGACAACGGAGTTTGCGACGTCGGGGTCCAACGAAAATTACGTTTCTCTTTTAATTTTTTCTTCAATTTGAAAAAAAAATCGTTACAATTTTCGTGTTTGTATTATTTTAGAAAAAAAATCGCTTTATTGTCCCGACTAAATGTTACGAATATGGATCGCGAGCTGTGCTCAAGAAAAAAGCGAATGACAGAGAATCTTTGACAGTTTGACGTTAATAACGATTTTCGTACGTCGTGTAATTGTTTTTTTTTCCATTCGGTAGTTTTTTAATTTTTTTTTCAAAGTGGAGCGACGTTTGAGATTTTTGACAGTTGGTCGTCGTTTTTTTGGTAAAGATCGAACAGGAAAGATCAAACGAATTGAATTTTCGTTCGTTGGGCTCGTAAAGTTGCTGAAAATGGATCATTCGTCAAAATATCAATATACATAGTGTTTTTCTTTCTCGCATATATAGATATATGTGTATTTATATCAAATGTTGAAGAACGACAAACCTTTGCAATAACGAATGCCAATAATAAACATTTTCTCTCGGACAGTCGCAACCGATTGAATGTTGAGTTATTTCTTTTCTTATCCTCTCTTTCTCCGTTCGTAATAATTAATAAGTACAAATCTCCAGAGTGAATTCGATGCACGAGCGACGTAGAAAAAATTTCCTCCCAAAAAATAAAAAAAATAAAAAATAAAAAAAAATTGTTTTGTCTCCAGAATTTTCGGTTTCGGTTGCTCGTTCGTGCACGATTTCTCATTTCAATGAAATTTCAATAAAGTGCAGAGCTCTGACGTTAATTTCGTGATTTTTCTTCGTCGTCGTCATCGATTGTTATTCATTGGGTTGGAGAAGGTTGGAAAAAACATTAGTATTACATTAACAAGCGTAAAGTAAAGCTACGAGAGAACGAACGACGGAATAGTTGATTTTTCGTAATAATTTCGTGGCTGCTGACTCGTTCGATTCGCAAACGAGTTGCAATGAAAACTAAAACGAGTGTTTTGAAAATGCGACGAGTTTGGGGCAATGTATGTACAAGAAAATTATGTACAAATTGCGATTACCTACACAGGTCCGTTTTTCTAGGTTGGCATTATTTTCTTATCCCCCTTCGTTCGTGTGACACGTTTTTTTTTTTTTTTTTCATGAATTATCGATTTACGTGTATATTTTGAATTATTATTACTTTAGCCCGTGGCAAGGAACGATGATTATTGATAAATGAAACAATTAGGCCTCGTTAACGTCGATGACTGTGGGCGAACGAAAACAAGAGTGGAAATGATGGTTCTACGGAAACGATGGACCTGCGCACGTGCACACACGACACCAAAGTTCTCAGCGTTGAGATCCAACGAAAAATTCCTTTTGCTGTTAATCGTTTGTTCGATTTTTGAAACCGTGACAATTTTGTGAAAAAAAAATGGGAATTTCGTTGCATTCCAACGATGCAAACTTGGTGTCGACCTCATTATTCCAAATTGTAATCCTAATCGCTTGTTTTTTCTGCTTTACGTATTTTTGCGAATTTTAAATATTTCGTAAAAAATAAAAAATCATTCGAGTTAGAAAAACATCTAGTTTTTTCTTTCTTCTCTGAACGTTACTATTGTACAAATCGCTCACTCCATTCGTTTCACTATTATCTATCGTCTCCTCTGCTCAATAACAAAATTCGTCGGTTTTTGCTTCGCTTTTTTTTTCTCCATAACGCGTCAATACTTTGGAAACGAAGCTTTTCGTAGGATGGAATGTTTTCGTTAGAAATAAACTCTCGCGAGTCTTTCTCCAGTGGGCTCTCGTTTACGGCAAGATTACTCTAGGAATGCATCTGGTTATCGGCAAGGAATATCGCGTTAATACCTTTTTTCGACATTTGTCTTTTTCGGGGAAACGGAAATGGTCCGATTTGTGTGTTCAGTCAATTTCAGCCCCGAGAGAAAAAAAGAAATTGCAAAATTTCTTGAAAATGTTTTTTTTTCAGGGACAAATTTTTTATTAACGATTTCGTACGATTTTCAAAGATTTTTCTAACGATTCCTCCATTTCCGTTTCCCATCTTGGCAAAGTGCAACAATACGTTTGTTGATTATTACGTAAGATCGAATATAAACGTGAATCTCGAGGACGTAGAACCCAAGTTCGCAGATTCGTAAGTTTCTGAGATTGAAGGAAATATGCCCTTAAGGTTAAGGCTCTCTGTATCTACGATAGACCGAAACTTGAGTTTCCTTTCTTTCTTTCTTTCTTTTTGTAAAAAGCTTAAAGCGGTTAATTTGTCGGAGTCAGTACGTTATTGCATCAGTCCCTTCGGTCCCTCGAAGTCTTTCGTCGCAGAAATGCAGTCGTTACTGTGAAATATCTATTTATTTATGTCGTTGAATCTTAAAGAAAAAAAAACACGATCGTCGTGTCGTTTGGAGCGAATAAATTGGCTGAATTATTTTCTGCAAATCGTGTTGGACACAAAATACAAAAATAAATAAATAAATCGCTATTTCAGAGTAAGACTGGAAAATTGCTGGCATTTAACGACGCTGAAGTTCGCAACGTTGGAATGCAACGAAAAATAATTGGTTCTATCGATTATTTTTCATGAAATTTCATTGTTTTTTTTTTTTTAATTAATTAATTTATTAATTGGAATTTTTTGAAGGATTAAAAAATTTTCTAGGCGATCGAATTTTCCGGTCGCAAAAATCAATCGTTTTAGGATACGCGGAGAGAAATTTCGGGAAATTTATCACATATTACTATGAGACCATAGTTTTCTGGTGACGGTGTCGTCCCTCTGAGAAATTTTTCGCAAAAACAGTAATTTTTATTATTTTTATTAAAATTAAATCGGAAATAGCGGAAATTTGACATTTTTCGCTAAATTTAAGATGAAAAATTACCATGTTTTTGGTAAAATTTCTCAGAGGGACGAAACTGTCAGCAGAAAACTATGGAGCATAATAATTTGTGATATAAATTTCGCCGCATTTCTCTCGGTGTAATAACGAGCTTTACGAAAGAGAAAAAATGAATTTGGTGCATTCGAAGGATGCAAACTTGAACGTGATTGGATTTAGTAGTTTATCGCAAACGTTATGTTCTCTCTCTCTCTCTTTCTTGGTATTTATACAAATCTCTCGTCCTTAATTCTATGAACGCGCGCTGTAAGAGCACTTTTTGATAAATCTTGTGGTTTGTAATAAAAAAAGATTATAGAGCGGTGCTCTCGATGGGAGAAGCGTCTCGATTGGGTGTCGTGCAAAGGTCTTTGCTGCAGCGAATATCTCGGGACTCGTTGTCGAGTCGCAATTTGGCAAGATCGATATCAGCGAAAAAATCGCTTCTCATGGTGCCGACAGCGCTGTCAGATCCGAAGCTGTCTTCTCGGCAAAGATCTTTGTAGCAGGAAGCGTAGTCGTTGATCGACTCGGGGGAGAGTCGAAAAGTGGAAAAGTTTCGTTTGCTCGAGTTTTCTTGGCTGTTGTTTGGAATCTCGGAGGATCTACTGCCATCGGGATATTCACTGTGATACCGAGTTTCGTCGTTTTCTCCGCTCGCGTTAAGATGCGGCTCGATCGACTGGAAATCGCGATTGAAAAGCCCCGGGAAATCCTCTTTTTTGAGGGTGCTCTCGTTCGAACAAAAACTGTCGGTGTGGTAGAGATCAGACTTTTTGAGAGTGCTCGAGTTTGAATCGAAACTGTCGTGCCTGGAGAGATGAGGCTTTTCGAAAGGGCCTTTCGACTTGGAGGCTCGATCCTCGTTCACTCTTTTGATTCTCGTGAGCGTATCGTTGACCGTTAAGCTCGCGTGTCTGGAGAGAATATTGCCAACGCTGGAAGCGAGACTGTCCTGTCTGGAGAGATCGTTGTGTCTGAAATCTTTGAAAATCTCTCTTCCGGTTCTGACGGATCTCTTGGTGTGATCGACAAGTTCGGGAGATTTGTTGGAGGTTGTTGTTTCGGGAGTTGGGGAAAAAGCGTTTTTCGTCTGTTCCTTGGTGGGTGAAATTTTCATTCTTCGCAAATACGAACTGGGCGAACACTTGGCAAGATCGACGCAATTTTTTTTAGCCTCGCGACTATTTACGTTGAGACTGTGCTGCCTCGTCAACGACTTGTTTCCCTTTTCTAGGGAATTCTTCAATTTACTTATTTGCTTGAAATACGAGCCGACGAGGTTTCCCGTTTCTTGGGAAATCCACGATTTGTCGGGCTTCAGAGGCGAGGCTACTACGTCGCGAGGATTTTCCGGCTTTTTCAGGCAACACTGCGAACTGTTTACTCTGTACATGTAATTATTGTCGATTTTTTGAGGCTCTGTCGGCGTCTCAAAGTTTAGTAAACTCGAGCAATTGCCAACGTACTTGATTTTCTCAAGCACGGGAGATCCAGGCTCCTCCGGATCGATTATCCTTTGGACTTTGTTTCTCGAGCTCGCGGAATCTTCGAGATTCGCGTTGCAACGTTTTTTCTCACTCGCGGTGGTTGCTTCCTCGATTTTGGCGTTGGGAATTTTGGGCTGGCGAAGATACCGGCCGCTGAAACCGCTGACGTCCGGAGAAATGACAATTCCCGGTTTTTCCACGTGGATTATTTCTTTCGAGTGTGAATTTTGTCGGGAGAATCGTGCGGCCTGAGGATTTTCATTTTGTTTGCTATTTTGTCGAGAATAACGGCCTCGCGCGTTGGCAGCTTCGGGGATTTTCAACTCGTTCGCGTCCTTGATGCTAGGCTCGCGTTCGAGCGTGCTATCCTCGCAGCAATTGACACGTTTTTTCTCCTGATGGACGAGCCCTTCCCTGATGGGTTTGAGCTGCGGGCCGAGAGTCTCGGGCGTCGTGGATTCGCTGCTGCTGGGGCTGGGTCCCGTGTAATTCCTAATATCGGAGTCTAAATCCGGTGGCAAAGGAGCGCCAACGGAAAGATGCATGGCGAGACCTTCGAGCCAAACTTCCATGACCTCGAAGGGCGGACGTTTGTCGGGGTTAAGATCGCAGCATAGAAAAGCGATCATGTAAAAGCTTTCGGGGCAATTGGAGCAGAATTTTTCGCGGAAAACTTTTTGGTTGAGACCAAAGTCCGATGACCTTGGTAAATAATCAGGATCGGCTTGTACGCGTCCAATGATTTCGCAGACAACGATGCCAAAACTGAAGATGTCGACTTTCTCGTCGTATTTGTTTCCTTTCATCATTTCGGGGGCCATCCAGTAAGGATTGCCGACAACGGTGTATCGTTTTTTACGCTCTTTTTTCGAGCACCTGACCTCGTTGCCCTCGCCAGTTCCAGTCCCCCCTCCAGCTCCTCCTTGCCTCCCATATTTTCCCTTGTCGGGCGAATTACCATTTTGTATTATTCGCGCCAATCCAAAATCCGCGACGACAACGGTTTTGTCCTCGCGCACCAAACAATTGTGCGAATTAAGGTCCCTGTGTATTATGTTCATCGAATGAAGATAAGCCATTCCAGCTGCTATATCCTTGGCGAAGGATGTTCGTTGCTCCCAGGGTAACGGCTCGTTACAATCGTGCAACAAACCTCTCAACGTTCCCCCCGATATGTACTCCGTTACCAAATGCAACTTTTTCTCTTTGTACAATACACCGATGAAACGCAACACGTTGTTGTGGTGCAGCGACCGCAGCACCGCGACCTGCGACAGCGATTCCAATTTTTCATCGTATTTTCCTTGTTTTTTTATTTTTATTAATTAATTAATTAACTAATTAGTCGAATAATTGAATTGGTTGATTTCCAATTAATTAATTGATTGAGAATAATAAATTATTAGAATTTATAGATTTGATAAGAAATTTGTGGTTTTTCTCACAATATTTCGGTCTAAAATCTCTTCCAGCCCAATTTTCTAATTAGGNCCCAGGGTAACGGCTCGTTACAATCGTGCAACAAACCTCTCAACGTTCCCCCCGATATGTACTCCGTTACCAAATGCAACTTTTTCTCTTTGTACAATACACCGATGAAACGCAACACGTTGTTGTGGTGCAGCGACCGCAGCACCGCGACCTGCGACAGCGATTCCAATTTTTCATCGTATTTTCCTCGTTTTTTTTATTTCAATTAATTAATTAATTAATTAATTGACTAAATAATTAGATAATTGAATTGGTTGATTTTTAATCAATTGTAATTTGGAAAAAAAAATTGATTTTCAATTAATCGATTGATTGATAAGAAATTTGTGACTTTTTTCACAATATTTCGGTCCAAAATCTCTTCCAGGCCAATTTTCTAATTAGGTCGTTAATTAAATAAAAATAAATCAACTATAAAATGTGATTTGAAAGAAAAAAGTTGATTTTCAATTAATTAATTGATTGATAATAATAAATTATTAGAATTTATAGATTTTATAAGAAATTTGTGGTTTTTTTCACAATATTTCGTTCCAAATCTCTCCCAGCCCAATTTTCTAATTAGGTCATTAATTAAGTAAAAATAAATCAATAATAAAATGTTATTTGAAAAAAAAAAATTGATTTTCAATTAATCGATTGATTGAGAATAATAAATTATTAGAATTTATAGATTTTATAAGAAATTTGTGGTTTTTCTCACAATATTTCGGTCCAAAATCTCTTCTGGCCCAATTTTCTAATTAGGTCATTAATTAAATAAAAATGAATCAAATATAAAATGTGATTTGAAAAAAAAAAGTTGATTTTCAATTAATTAATTGATTGAGAACAATAAATTATTAGAATTTATAGATTTGATAAGAAATTTGTGGTTTTTGTCACAATATTTCGGTCCAAAATCTCTTCTGGCCCAATTTTCTAATTAGGTCAGTAATTAAGTAAAAATAAATCAATGACAAAATGTAATTTGGAAAAAAAAAAGTTGATTTTCAATTAATCGATTGATTGTTAAGAAATTTGTGACTTTTTTCACAATATTTCGGTCCAAAATCTCTTCCGGCCCAATTTTCTAATTAGGTCGTTAATTAAATAAAAATAAATCAACTATAAAATGTGATTTAAATAAAAAAAAGTTGATTTTCAATAAATTGATTGATTATTTTGATTTATAGATTTGATAAGAAATTTGTGGTTTTTTTTCACAACATTTCGTTCCAAAATCTCCTTCGGCCAAATGTCCTGTTTCCGAATCAGAGTTTGTTCAAGTTTTCATGTTTGGGAGATGAATTTATCTTACCTCTTTGAGGAAATTCTTCTGAGCATCCTCGTCGACTCTGTACAATTCTTTCAACACCATTATTTCGTTGGTGTCACGATGAGTAACTTTGTACACTTGGCCGAAAAAACCTTTTCCCAAAAGTTCTCCTTTGACGAGATCGCTCGCCCGAAAGATTCGCTGGTTTTTTGGCTCCACGCGGAACGACCTCGTGCGACTCAAGTCGCAGGTCGAACTCGATGGCGGCGAACTGAAAATCAAATTATTTTGAGCAATTTTTTTCTCGTTCAATCAAATTTTCTATTTTTTCAATCGAAACGCATAGACGTGGGAAAAAAATTGAACGAAAAAAAGAAATTGGCAATTTGAATCGAAAACTTGTTGAAAAATTTGATGGAAATAAAAAATGTTGGCCGAATTTTTTTTTTTTCTTGGCAAATCCTTCGAGAGAAAAAATGAATGAATTTTAGTTGAGAGACGAAAAAAAAAAGAGTTACCCATCGAGCAATCGTGACATGGAACTGCTTCGTTCTTTGTTGGTTGGGTCTCTCGATCTTCGCAATTGTCTGCTGCGATTTCCGCTTATATAACCCTCGTCACGACGCTTGAAGAGTCTCTCCTTGCTGTCGGGACTGGTTCTCGGGCTAACGGCGGTCGTTAATATCGCCGATGGTGTCGTTGGATAATTCGTACGTCGTGACAAAGCGTCCGGATCGTGCTCGATCGTCAACTGCAGCACCGTGTCCGAATAACGAATTATATTTTCGATACTCTCGACCGGTTGATCCTTAACGGGCGTGCCATTGACCTCGAGGATCCGATCGCCTATGTGCAGGGACATGAGGTCGCCCGACATATTTAGCCTGCGAACAGTCATTACCAATCAAAAATCCCATTCCTCCTATTTTTTCCTATTCACACGATCTAATTGTTTGAGAAGCAAGCGAGTGACTGAGGAAAACGAAAAAAACAAATTTCCGTCCAAGAAATTCTTTTTTTTTCATCCATAAAATATTTCTTGGCGTTTTTTTCTTCGAGGGAATCATTCATGAACGTTCGATATCGAGATCGATGGAAAAGCAACGAGCAAATGATCCAAGGACGAGGAGGAATTTTCAACAAGCATAAAAATTCATCTACAAATTACGAGAAATAAAAAAAGCTTTGCAGATTTTTCAGAAACCTGCATCTCTACGAATTAATACAAATCTCTGCTGAGTGGAGAAAATTGAGAATTTTGTTTCAGTCACAAATTTTCTAAACTCTTGAAAATACTTTTTTATTTTTATTTTTATTTTTTTAACGAAATTTCAACTATTTATCGGCTTCCAAAGCGAGTGGGGTCGATAACGACCCCGATGACTATTACGTCGCAATCTGGAGGTGTGAGTATTAAGGGCTAACGAAATAAAGAATCGGGGGTTCGTGGAACGATAAATAAATAAAAATGGGAAATAAATTTCTACGAACAAGGCAGGAAATTTTGTAAAAAAAAATTATTGGCACAATGAAAAGGGCGGAGGCGACAATTTGGAGGGAAATGAGAGAAAAAGGTTCTAAACGCAAATGAATACTCTAACGTGCTTCGAACAAGGCAACATTTGTAAAAATGCATGTTGATCGATGGGTGAACGACACAAATGTGTGAAAAATAAAAAAAACGTGTGCCCATTTCGTGCAGTTTGAATTCTGATTGTTGTTTTTGTTGATTTTCAATACCTATGATTAGAGTAACGGCAGCAAAGCCTAAAGAGAACCTCCATCACGGAGGACACCAGCTTATTGATTTTTCCTCGAACATTTCTCAATAACCTGCGATAGTTTTAATGATTAGAGAGTCATTAGGGAGAGACTTGCTGCCAATGGAATTCCGAATGACCCTTAAATACCCGCGTGACGTATTTTCCTTGTTCCGGTCAACGAATTACCGCTCAACGTTATCGATCGACGATTATCATGAGTCAGGCATCGCAATAAAAATGCACGTGTGTCTTGAACATTTATAGCGATAAAAATTGTTTTTTCGATCGAGGGGATTCGTGGGCCGAAAAAATTGTTTTTTTTTTCTCGAAATATATGAAAATTGTTGAATGTTAAAAATTGCACGTAATTTCCCGACTTTTTCAACAATTTCTCATCGTTCCGGATATTTAAGGGTTTTTTCTGTCAGAAACAATTGTCGGTACAGTTTCGAAAAATTCGGTTCGTTGTATTTTCCATTTAAAAGGGAAAAATGTCGGAAATCGATTTGGAGCTCGAGTCGATGGGGAAATTGGGCGCGGAATTTTTTGCGACGACTGTAAACTCTGGGGAAAACGTTTAATCGAGATATTTGGATAAAATTGAGGATTTCAATGTGTTTCTGCTTTTTTTAACTCACTCGGAAATACGGAGCAAGGCGCAGCCACAGTTACGTGGACTGGGGGTCGCGTCCACCGTCAATTTGATGTTTCTCGTTCTTTCAGCGTCTTTCGTACTCGGTGGAATTTCCACCAATCTGATGCTGTGCGGCTTACGCAGAAATGGATAATTCGCAGTTCGCTTGAGCGGCTGCATTTGCCTTTTGTAACAATTGCCGCAATACAGTTTTGACCTTTCGACCAACGCGTAACTCTCGCCGTCCCCGATGAATGCCCCGCACGAGTTACAGGCAAAACACTCCGGATGGAACTTGTGCTCTCCGGCCAGCATGACCGGCCCGGTGATGACTTGGCCGCAGCCTTGGCACGCTTCTCCGTACGCCGCCCAATAATCATCCTTGCAAAACAATAGTCCGTCTTTTTCAAAATACCAAGACGACAGCGCCGCGTCGCACGCCGAACATCTGAAATAATTCTGCGGTTATCGACGGGAAGAGAAAATGTTGAAAAAACTTTTTGCACCATTTTTTTAAATCATGGAAACAAAATAATTTCATTGGTCGATCGACGGCGTGAGAAAATGGCTAAAAAGCTTTTTAAAAGGAATTTGAAAACTATGGAATAATTTTTATATTTATTTTTCGCTGAATGTTGGAAAATGGTATGGAAAAATCGTTGGATGCAGAAAAAATGAAGCGACGCCTTGGAATTTCAAAAATTACGAATAAAAAGACATTTTTTACTTTTTAAATCTTCAATTTTTCGACAGAGTCGCAGTTTTTTTGGCAGATTTGTTTTTTTTGTTGCGATTAAATTTTTTGGATAATGTAAAAATGGAGAAAAAGAATGAGAGTTACTGAAAACAATCGATGTGCCATTCCTGGCTGAGCGCTTGGATGAACTCATCCTCTTCGATGGCGTTGAGACATCCGGCACAGATGAGCGGTCCGGAGGCTTCTCCGCCACCGGGATCTGAGAAAAAAAGGAGAAAAACATGCGTCACGAAATGTGGGGAAGTTTGTTTAGATTGAGAGTTCGAAAAGGAGAAAAAAGTTGGCGTGAAAGTTAATGATTGAGGGGAGCGAAGAAACGATCGGTGAATATCGTAAACACGAGCTGCTGTCGTTGTTTTTAAAAAGTTTTATTCGCGAGGTTGAATGACGCGCGAATCGATCGAGTGACGGGAGAATGTTTGGGAATAAATCGTGAGACTCGCGATGGGAATTTTCGGAAAAAACGATTTTTACGGTTTAGAGAAATGAAGGAAAAAGAGAAAACTAGTGGAAGGACGTGTGACGCCCACGCTCGAGCGCACGAGACACTCGAAGCAACGTCAAGCGTCAGAGCACCGAATGGAGTCCTTTCGAAGAAAAAAAAACATGTGTTTTCACAGTGATTTAAAAGGCAAAGAATCTGCGACGCAATTCTCCCCTCGATAGACGAAGCATCCGCTATTAATTGCACCGCGATCTTATAGCCGTTTGTCGCTTTCGTACCGTTCGTCGAAGCCTCGTCCATCACGGCATTTAGATCGTTGTAAAACTGTTGAGACTCATGCACACCCACACTCGACGCGAGAAAACACGTTATCAGGTAAAAACTCGTACACCCACGATCAAAGGCCCCAATGCGACTGACGTTCCAGCTTCGTTTGGCTTCTCATCCACGAAGTATCGTTTCCGGAAGATTACCAACGCGAAATATCAAACGAGAAAGCTGTCACGTTCGTGGTAGGAAAATTCGCCGCGGCGCAGCGCTCGGCTCGGGCCGAGTGGGATTCGTAACAATGTAACCTGTCACACAGACACAGAGACAAGAGCAGCGAGTGACGTGCACAAAATCCATGAATTCTGCTGTGAAATGTACAAAACAAAAAGTGATTCGATAACATTTATTTAAAAAATTCGAGTGTTGGCTCATTTTTTTAAATTACGAGCTTAACATAACCTCAAAATGAGCACCGCTCCGGAAAAAACTGCAAACTCCGCACTCGTTCGTCGTGTCAATAAGCTGCTGGAGTCTCGACCCGAAAATGACAAGGTACTGTTTTTTTCATGCCTTGAAAACAGCAATTTGATTGTTGCTGTAAAAAATCGTATTAATTTCCTCAGGAAACTCTGGAAGCTCTCAGGGAACTGTCGAATTTTTTTGACGAGAATACACTCAACTCCAGACGCAATCTCAGGAGCAAAATAGAGAAGCGCAGCTTGACCATAAATGAGAATTTCTTGTCTGCGTTCAGAGAAGTCAAATCTACTCTCGATGATATTCACCGAGAAGTCTTGGCCATGAACACTTCCATACAATCCATGACCAACAGACTTCAAAATTCCAAGACGCAGACCATCAGCCTAATCGACAGGACTACCAAACTTCAAAATGAAAGGTATTTTTTTTATCACACCAAAGTTCCTGAAGTTGGAGTCCAACGAAAACGACGTTTGTCTGTAGATTTTTTTGTTGAATTTAAAAAATCATGACAATTTTTGCACCGATTAAGTTTTGGGTTTAAAAATAAATAAATAAATAAATAAATAAACAAATAAATAAATAAATAAATAAATAAATAAATAAATAAATAAATAGATAAATAAATGAATACATAAATAAATAAATATGTAAATAAATAAATAAATTAATAAATATATAAATGCATAAATTAACAAATTAAAAAATGCATAAATAAGAAAATAAACGAATAAATAAATGAATGAGTAAATAAATAAACAAATAAATGAATAAATGAGTAAAAAATAATAAAAAAATAACAATCACGAGTTCTGTTCGAGAAAAAACGGAATTTCGTTGCATTCTAAAAATGCAAACATCAAAATCCAATTTTTGAATAAATTATTAACGAATAATTGACGATTTACGTTTCAGCAAAAAGTTGTCGATGCAGCAAGAAGTAGCCAAAGCGTTTCTCCAAAGTTTTGAGCTCTCCAGAGCAGAAATCAGCCTTTTGCGCGGTTCGACTCGAGAGGAGCCGATAACCGATGAATTTTTTACAGTCGTCAATAAACTGCAGAGCATACACGCCAGTTGCAGGATTTTAATGCAATCCGGATACGAAACTTTGGGGCTGGACGTTATGCAAAGAATGACGCTGCTCCAGGAAGCTGCTCTCGAGAGACTTTACCGATGGACGCAGAGCCAGTGCCGACACATTGAGAACGAAAATTTGGTGCCGCTCCTCACGAAAGCGATGAGCAAACTCCAAGACAGACCCGTCCTCTTCAAATACATTCTCGACGAATATTGCACCGCGAGGAGAGCGGTCCTCGTCGGAGCTTTCATCGACGCTCTCACGCTTGGCACCGTTTTCGGAGTTACTCCGAATCCCATTGAAATGCACGCCGACGACCCGACCCGCTACGTCGGCGACATGTTGGCCTGGCTCCATCAGGCCATTCCCGTTGAGCGAGAAAATATTCTCACTCTTTTGAAATCTTGCGACAAAACTGGTTCGTCCAATCTTTTTCCAGAAATATTGGTTTTCTATTTTTTTCAATGATTTTTCGGCATGGTACGAATTTCAGATTTTTTTGGATCGTTTGTCGGTTATTTTGAATTTTCTTTCTCGATACGACGAATTTTTGTGCAGCCCTTGACTGCGATAGTCGGAAATTTCTCGTGGCTCTCGAAAACTGAATATTTCACAAAAATTGCAACGATTCGAAAATCCGAGTGACGATAAAAAATGAAGAATTGAAAGGAATTTTTGTTTCGGTCAATTTTTCGAGTTTTTTGAGTTTTCATTGACGAGTTTTTCAAGCTCACGATAGTATTTGAGATTTTTATGAATTTTTTGTCGATCATCTTGAATTTTCTTTCTCGATACGACGAATTTTTGTGCAGCCCTTGACTGCGATAGTCGGAAATTTCTCGTGGCTCTCGAAAACTGAATATTTCACAAAAATTGCAACGATTCGAAAATCCGAGTGACGATAAAAAATGAAGAATTGAAAGGAATTTTTGTTTCGGTCAATTTTTCGAGTTTTTTGAGTTTTCATTGACGAGTTTTTCAAGCTCACGATAGTATTTGAGATTTTTATGAATTTTTTGTCGATCATCTTGAATTTTCTTTCTCGATACGACGAATTTTTGTGCAGCCCTTGACTGCGATAGTCGGAAATTTCTCGTGGCTCTCGAAAACTGAATATTTCACAAAAATTGCAACGATTCGAAAATCCGAGTGACGATAAAAAATGAAGAATTGAAAGGAATTTTTGTTTCGGTCAATTTTTCGAGTTTTTTGAGTTTTCATTGACGAGTTTTTCAAGCTCACGATAGTATTTGAGATTTTTATGAATTTTTTGTCGATCATCTTGAATTTTCTTTCTCGATACGACGAATTTTTGTGCAGCCCTTGACTGCGATAGTCGGAAATTTCTCGTGGCTCTCGAAAACTGAATATTTCACAAAAATTGCAACGATTCGAAAATCCGAGTGACGATAAAAAATGAAGAATTGAAAGGAATTTTTGTTTCGGTCAATTTTTCGAGTTTTTTGAGTTTTCATTGACGAGTTTTTCAAGCTCACGATAGTATTTGAGATTTTTATGAATTTTTTGTCGATCATCTTGAATTTTCTTTCTCGATACGACGAATTTTTGTGCAACCCTTGACTGCGATAGTCGGAAATTTCTCGTGGCTCTCGAAAACTGAATATTTCACAAAAATTGCAACGATTTGAAAATCCGAGTGACTATAAAAAATGAAAAATTGAAAAGAATTTTTGTTTCGGTCAATTTTTCGAGTTTTTCGAGTTTTCATTGACGAGTTTTTCAAGGGCACGAAAGTATTTTAATATTTAGTTGACTATTTTGGACTTTGGTCGAATCTTGAGTAATACTCAAGATTTCTATGGATTTCCTACGATAATTGGAACATGTTGGAAAGTCTGGTGGGAAATTTGGAACGATTCCAAAGGTTACAAAAATAATAAATAGAAAAAGAGGTTTTGGAGGATTCCTTGCGAGTGCGAAGTTCGAAACCATAAATATTCTTGGCTCTGCTCCAGAAAGAATAATTTAAAATTGCCACCAAGTGTGAATGGAGAAAAAAAAATGGATTTTGTTGCAGACGTAACCGATCAGGTGAAACACGCTCTGGGAAATATTACCGAAGGCCTTTGTCACCCCCTGAAATCAAGAATCGAGCATATCGTTGCCGAAGAGGCTCCGGCCACGGTTCTCTATTCCGTAATGACGCTGATCAGATATTATCGAGGAATTATCGCAGGTGTCGTGGCCGAGAGCGTTTTGGTTGAGACTCTGGACGAATTGTTGGATTCGAGTGAGAAGAGTTTTTCGACGAGGCTGCAGAGAGAGACTCGAGCTGCTTTGGGCGAGCGAGCCGAGCCTCCGGGCCAGGATCTCGTTCCTGCAGCCTCCGTAGCTCGACTTTTGTCCCTTCTGAACGACGTTCTTTCCGTCGCGAGCATCGTCAGCGGCGAAGATCGCGAGAAGGACATGTTGCGCGTAAGAAAAATCCGCAAAATTGATTTTTAAAATTTCGTTATTTCACAAAAGTCACGAAATTTCGTTGTCACGAGTTTTTCCTTTGTAGATCGTTTCCTGCATCATCGATCCACTGTTGCAAGAAGTTGACGAAACTGCAACGAGACTCCCTTCCGTCGACATGGCAGTTTATCTTCTCAATTGTTTGCATCAAATCCAATCGACGCTTTCCCTCTACGAATACATGGACCAGAGACTCGAGAGACTGCAGGCACAGTCGGACGCTCAAATCGACACGTTGACTTCCGAGCTCGCGAGCTCCCTCGTCGCTAATTTGAACCTCAGTCCGATTTACACGATTCTCCAGAGTCGCGATCAAGGAGTTGCGCCATTGTCCTCGATCCCTGGGATGGATCCTGTCAGTATAAAAGAATTTACGGTAAGACGCAGAAATTTTTTCCTCAATTTCCAATAAAAATTTTAAAATTTTCACTTTTCTCAACAAATTTTCGTGCGAGATAAACTTTCTCGTTTTTTGCAGAACAAGATGGAAGAATTTTTGGTAATGACCGAAGCTTTACTGTTGCCGCAAATAAGTTTGCTTCAGAGCAACACACATCGTGCGACAACGCAAAAAAGATCGTTTCAAGTTATCGGAGCTATTTATAAACAACTCTACGAAGCCTGTCACGATCCTAAAAATTTGTACCAAAATCCTGAAAACCTTTTCCCACGAACTCCCGAAAATCTCATTAATAAACTTATTTCACAGTGATTTTCTTCAGGAGAATACTTTGTGATGATTAAATATTGTTCTCGTTACGAATTCATTGATTTTATTTATTCCCTGCAGAATTATTCGGTGAATATTTATAATCGTGGCTTTTGCGGAAAAATGCTCTAAATTTTTGTAAAAACGTTTTTTTTTGTCGATAATAAATTATAGTTCGTGCAATATTCGGGAGCAGAACGTTTCCAAATACGAAACAATAATTAAAAAGCGTAAAAACTATATTTGTACCTTTGACTGCTCTCTGCATGACTTTTTGGAAATCCAAAAACTTTGAAATTGAAACTAAAAAGGAAAAAAAAGCTCAAAATTTTTATTGAACTCGTTTTCATTTTATTTTCAATAAATTAAAAAAATTGAATTGACTTTGACTAAAAAAACATTCGAATTTCCTGAAAAAAATGAGATGGGAAAATTTATTTTGAGTTTTGAGGAAAATTTTTGTAAAATTCGAAAAAGCTGAGAAATTTTTTACGATCAGGAGACACTCTGGGGCTTGGAGTAATTTTTTCTCATTTTTAGAAAATGATTTCGATTTGGATTCAATTTCCAAAAATGCGGAACTGGAGAAATTATTTTTTTCTGTGCGGAAGAATTTGATTTGAATTATTTGTCATATTTCTGTTTGGATGAAATTTGGATTTTTAAATTTTAACATGGACTTTTTAAAATTCGAGCGAAAAAGACGATTCGAATTTGGCGCTTGAGGAGATTTCATTATGTGACGAAGAAGTGTGATTGGATGAGAAGAGAAGTAGGCGCGGTCTTTTTTTTCGATTAAATGATGTGCGGCGATTGGCCGGAAATCCGTTTTTGCCGTCAGTCTCCCGTTGGATGCGGTGGTACACAGTTGTATTTGCATTTTGACAGAGATTGCGTTCTGTTGCTTCGGTAGCTGTAAAATGTCGGACAATTTTGAATAATAATCAAAAGGCTGTTGAAACATCGAGAATCTAGATTTTTATATTTATCTTGGGAGGATTGAGCTAGTAAACATAATAAAAAACGACCAATAAACGTGGCTGTGTGTGTGTGAGTGTGTGTAAAAGAATTTAGAGTGCGTCATGACGTCTCCGCCGGTCTGAGGGTTCTCGTTGAGTGTTGCGAATTTTGTTTTCTTTTTTGTTCGTTCGTTAATCCGAGAGATCAAGATCATGGATTTCTCTGGTTGTACGTGGACAAAGGACGGATAGAAAGTCTCGGCGAACGAAAAAGTGAGAGGAAACGGGAGGGAGCACGGAACTTGGAGAGAGAGAGCGAGAGGGAGAGAGAAAGAAAAAAGAGAAGAGAGCGAGAGAGTGAGTGCCAAGAGGGATTTTTATAAGCAGCGCGGCGGTGGGCAAGATGGCGGATTCGGGCTATTATCAGGTGAGTCAAAGACTCGTTTAGATTATAGTTTGCTCAGGTGTTTTATTTACTGTATTTGTTTTTTTTTTTCATTTTTTTTTTCAATGAACTTGGCAATTTGTCAATATTTCGAGGAAATGTGAATTTTTTTAACGTGACATCGTTGCGCCGTTTTTATCTTTAACGGCTTCCACGATTCTCGACGTGTACTCTATAATTCGTGAAGCTCCCCCCCACCCCTTTGAGACTAAAAAAATCTCGTGGTTTTATTTCTTTCGCTACATTTATCCTCTCGAAGGATTTCCACGTTTTTTCACTATTTCTCGATTCCCTTCGATCGAATGTCTCACTCGCGCGAGACGGGAATCGCAAATTCGCTCGATGGAAAAGAGCGAAGGCAGGGAAAGGGGCATGGAGGAACGATGAGTTAATTGTACTGCACCGTGTGTGTATACGAAACATCTTGGACCAGCAGAGGAGAGAAAGAAGGAGAGAGAGAAAGAATATGGGGCGTGTGGGACGTGTGATCTCCTTATAACCGAGTATAGAGGCCCGAGAGCGAGGTTTTCACGAAGCGCCACATCGTTGAATCTCTCGAGAATGACGTTAACCGCTATTTTCATGTCATATTTTATCGGTGCTTACGTTTATTTTCTCTCCTTGTCCTTCGGGCTTTTAAAAAATTACTCTCGCTGAAGAAAAATCCTACGAATCGATTTCGAGGCTAAACAAAAAAATGTTTTTATTTTCGCGAGTCCTCGCGAGTCGTGGATTACGAGAAAGCGAAATTCTTTTCCTCGCTTTTTCCAGCAACATTAATATCGTACGAAAAATCGAAAAAATCGATTTTTCAAACTTTACATTTTCAATACTTACGCAGGGAAGACACAAAGCAACAAATTTTTGGACCGCCCATAAAAATTTGAAAGTCGCGAAGGAAACATGAAAAATTGACAATAAAAATGACTTTTTCGCGCGCGTTTTGGTAATGCCAGTTTTAATCTCTCAACACAATAATAATCTGAATAATATTGCGTGTATATTTGTGGACGTGGGTTTGTGGCGGTGGATGCTGCGCGTGATATGGTAATTGCAATTGTTGAGTATGCAGAGGAGGCAGCAGCAATAAGGCTCAATTGAAAGAGTCTAATGAATGGAGCGCTTGTATTCCACGAGGAATAAACACGGCGTCTCTCTGGGAGCTGGAGCGTCGTTTAATCTTTCTTTGGAGCAAACTTTGACTAGAGTTTTATTTGCAGAACGATTACACGAGATATCCAGTTCTGAGCGAATTGTCGCACAAGTATGGAGTTGCCGGAAGCGACCAAGTGCCGCTGCCGGCTCGTCTGGACGAGCTCAGGGAGCACATACGGAGGGAAATTCGCAAAGAGCTTAAAATCAAAGCGGGCGCTGAAAAACTTAGGGAAGTCGCTACCGATAGAAAAGCTCTTTCCGACGTAGCAATGATTGTCAAAAAAGCCAATAGCAAACTCAATGAACTTCAGGCCGAACTTCAACAACTGGAAAGCCAAATAATCCTGACCCAGGGCCAACCACAGTCACCTCAGAGAGACTATTCCAACGGCCAAGGTGAATATTTTTAATTACGTTGCTAATTATCCATTTATACCAATTTTACAAGTAACGAGATAACGGAATTCGAATCTTCTGGCAAAAACAAATATATCATTATATTTCAATATATCAATAATTTATAATATATTTAATATCATTATTAATTATTAACTAATAAATTAGTGGATTTATAAATTAGAAAAATTAACAAATTGGTAAATTGGTAAATTTATAAATTTATACACTAGTAAAAAAGTAAATTGGTCAATTAGCAAATTTATAAATTTATAAATTTCAAAGGAAATTTGAATTAAAATTAAAAAGTGAATTTATAAATTATTAAATCAATAAATCCGTGAAATAATTAATTCATAAATTAGCAAAATAGTAAATTGGTCAATTGGTCAATTAGCTAATTTATAAATTCATAAATTTCAAAGGAAATTTGAATTTAAATTAAAAAGTGAATTTATAAATTATTAAATCAATAAATCCGTGAAATAATAAATTTATAAATTAGCAAAATAGTAAATTGGTCAATTGATAAATTAGTAAATTTATAAACTAGTAAAAAAGTAAATTGGTCAATTAGCAAATTTATAAATTTATAAATTTCAAAAGAAATTTAAATTAAAATTAAAAATTGAATTTATAAATAACTAAATTAATAAATCCGTGAAATAATAAATTTATAAATCAGCAAAATAGTAAATTGGTCAATTGGTAAATTTATAAATTTATAAACTAGTAAAAAAGCAAATTGGTCAATTAGCAAATTTATAAATTTATAAATTTCCAAGGAAATTTGAATTTAAATTAAAAATTGAATTTATAAATAACTAAATTAATAAATCCGGGAAATAATAAATTGATAAATTAGCAAAATAGTAAATTGGTCAATTGATAAATTAGTAAATTTATAAACTAGTAAAAAGGTAATTTGGTCAATTAGCCAATTTATAAATTTATAAATTTCAAAGGAAATTTGAATTAAAAAGTGAATTTATAAATTATTAAATTAATAAATCCGTGAAATAATAAATTTATAAATCAGCAAAACAGTAAATTGGTCAATCAGCAAATTTCTAAATTTCTAAATTTCAAGGCAAAAATGTAATTAGTAAATTTATAAATTGGCAAATTAGTGAGGGGAAAATTAGATGATAAAAATGAAATTTGTAATGTTATTCGGTCGTAGACACACCTTTATCACCGATGGGCCAATCGTCGCCCAGTCAAGACGGTTTATTCACGGATCTTCGGTTATTGTCGCTGGAAAAGCAGCTAAATATCGAGCTCAAAGTAAAACAAGGAGCTGAGAATATGATTCAAAGTTTAACGAGCGGTCATCGGGATAAAAAATTGCTCCAAGAAGCCCAACAAATGTTGGACGATTCACGGGCCAAAATCGAGTTCCTAAGAATGCGTATCATGAAAGTTCGCCAGGCGCGTCAGCAGCAACACGCTCGTGGCGATACTCCGATGCTAAATGGAGAAGCCGCCAGTAACAAAGGTAATTTCCTTTTTTTCACGACCAGCAATAAATTGCGCAGCACAAGTCCACAGGAAACATCGTGTCAATAGTCTAAAACACTTGAATATTTTCTTTCGTCATTTTTGTCCAAATTCTCGAGCTTGCAAAAATCTGTAACATGCAGAATTATCGAAAAGTTAATTTATTTTCTTTGTAAATAAAACTGAAAAGTTTTGATCGCTAATAATTTGAAGAACGTGACTTTATCTCAGTTTTGCAGCCTCGAAATTCTTTTTTTTTTAGAAAATCCCGTTACAAAAATTTGAGTTTCTTAAAATTCGATTTTTTTCAATAATTTCATTTTTTTTGTCCCTCATCGAGTCTGTCGCTAAAAACATTCCCAAAAGAGTAATTTTCGAGTTTATATTGATCGAAAAAACGTGCAGAAAGTGACGTTGAAGTTTGCATCGTTGGAATGCATCGAAATTCTTTATTTCTTTAGCAAATCTCATGATAAAAATGCAGAATCCAATTGCGAGGATAAAACGATAGATTTTTGCGACGCGAAAAATAAATCGGCTCGAAAAATGAGCATGATTTTGAAAATAAATCAAATAATCGATAAAAAGGAAATATTTATCGTTGCAATACGTTCTTACGTAGCTTAGGAGTTTGTCGATGTTTGAAAATCAAGTGTCTACGGATATTGTGTGTCGTAGACAAGTACGAGCCAAGTTTGGAGCTGGCGTTGGAGGAGAGGGTAGAAGAGTTGCGTCATCGTTTGAGGATCGAGGCTGCGGTAGTCGAGGGTGCAAAGAACGTGATAAGATTGTTGCAAAGTAACAAAGTCGCGGACAAGAAAGCGCTGACGGAGGCGCAAGCGAGCCTCTCGGAGTCGAGCAGGAAATTGGATTTGCTGAGATTGTCTCTGGACCATCGGAGACAAGAATTGCCAGCGGACAGCGCGACCGCCGCCCAATTGAAACGAGAATTGGCGAGCGTGCAATCGGCCAGCCCCGTCCCCGTGACTTACACTTCGTTGCAGCCGTTCCGCGGGCCTCTCGAGGGACGAGCCACAATTCCTGTCTCGTTGTCCAGGTGCGCTGCAGTCACGGGTCAGCTCGAAGTCAGATTGATGGGTTGCCAGGATCTCGTGGAGGAAATTCCTGGCAGAACGAGACGGGACCATCATCCGGCCAGTCCCGATCTCCGCAGCTTCGTCAAGGGCGTCACTGGACGCAGCTCCAGTAAATCTTACAGCGTCAAAGACGAAACGAGCAGTAAGTATTTCAACTTTATTACTCGTCAATTATATTTTCAATTAATTTCTAATCATTTTATAATTCCTTTTCGCTCGCGTACTTGATTAATAAAAAACCTGAAATATTCATTCAACGATCATTTGAAATTGAAAAAATGTTCATTTTTTTCCAAAATTCATGAAAATACGAAACGATTGGAATTTATTGAATATCGTGTGAAAGAAAAATAAATTTTTGAAAAATAAATATTTAATATTAATATTTATTTAAAAAATATTCATTCAACAATTATTTGAAATTGAAAAAATGTTCATTTTTTAAAAATTCATGAAAATACGAAACGATTGGAATTTATTGAATATCGTGTGAAAGAAAAATAAATTTTTGAAAAATAAATATTTAATATTAATATTTATTTAAAAAATATTCATTCAACAATTATTTGAAATTTCCAAAAATGTTCATTTTTTTCCAAAATTCATGAAAATACGAAACGATTGGAATTTATTGAATATCGTGTGAAAAAAAAATTTTAGACGATAATTAAACAATAAAAATAAAAATAAATAATAAAAATAATAATTAATAATGAATCATTTTTTAAATATCCATCTAAATACGAAAGGATTGGAATTTATTGAATATCGTCTGAGAGAAAAATAAATTTTTAAATAAATATTCAATATTTAAATTATAAATAAATGAATAAAAATAATAATTTTTTTTTCAATTTATGTAAATGCGAATGGATCGGAATTAATTGAATATCGTGTAAAAAAAAACATCAAATTTTAAATAATAATAAAATAATTAAAATATAAATAAATAAATGAAAATAATAATTTAAAAATAATTAATAATTAATATTTTTTTTTAAATTCATCCAAATGCGAATGGATTGGAATTTATTGAATATCGTGTGAATAAAAAATCCATTTTTAGGCAATAATTTAATAATTACAATATAAATAATTTTGAATAATTTATTGAAAATTAATCTGAATGCGAATGGACCGAAATTTATTGAATATCGTGTGAATAAAAAATGGAATTTTAAAATAATTAAAATATAAATAAATACAGTCCGACCTCCGAATAAGAAACCCGGCAATAAGAAACTTTCCCCTATTCCGAGCTCGAGCGCTTCCCCCACTCCGACTTGAACTCCGAGCTCGAGATTTTTGTGCGCGAAACCTCTGGTTAAGAAACCAGCCCGAAAACGAATATTTTGGCGAAATAGAGTGAACGCTGTGGTATCAATTGATGTGTGGATGCGTACGTGAGTATGTGTGTGTGCGTGTGTGAATGTAACACAAAATTTTAAAGTTTATTCGAATCTTTTTGTATTTATTTGACAGATATATGTGGGCGTTGACAAGATTTCATGGAACATAAAAACAAAGAGTAGGGCATTTAAAGATTTTCATTATTCTCTTCGACTTGTACACTGCAGTCTGATCTCTTACGCTTTTTCAACGTTTCGGTCATTTTAAGACAGTTATATGATCGAAATTCAGACGTGAAACAAAGATTCCGCTAGATAGATGTCCACGCGCAGTCAAAAAAATTTTTGCATGAGCGATGGGAATAACAAGTAGGAACTTGTTCGAGCGTGTTTCCTATTGAGAGGATCGCATGCGGAAAAGAGTGAGAGAGACGGAGAGAGTCACTGAGCGCGGAGCGCGCGCCAGGTGGGGGTATGCGATATATACGAAAAACTCTTCCCCTTGGGGGCTTTTGGTTTCTTATTGGGAGGTTGGACTGTAAATAAAAAGAATAATTGAAAAATAATGAAAAATGAATAATAATTTGATAATAATTTCAGACGATATAATGGCGATGATAAAGTTGGACAATCAGACTGTGGGTCAGACGAGTTGGCGACCATGTTCGCAGCAAGCCTGGGACCAGAGATTCTCGATCGAGCTAGACAAATCGCGAGAGCTCGAGATCGGCATTTATTGGAAAGATTGGCGTTCGTTGTGCGCGGTTAAATTTTTACGTCTCGAAGAGTTTATCGACGACGTTCGACACGGTATGGCCTTGCAGCTCGAACCCCAGGGTTTGCTCTTTGCCGAAATAAGGTTCCTCAATCCAATGATCTCGAGAAAACCCAAGCTCCAACGACAGCGAAAGATTTTCAAACAACAGGCAAAGAACTTCCCGCGGGCCAATCAGATGAACATCAACGTCGCGACCTGGGGACGACTTCTCAAACGATCTGCGCCCTCGATGCACAACACCCGAAGTTCCGAAAGCCCACCCTCCGGTAAGTCTTGCACCTTTTATTCATGCGAAATAAAAAATCTCAAGAAAAAAATCATTTTCGGCGAAAAACTCGATTTTTTTCTCATTTAAAAAAAAAAAACCAATCGCAGGAAAAATCGGAGAAAAAAATTCTTCCACCTTTTATTCACGCGAAACCAAAATTTCAAAGGAACCATTTTATTCAGCAACGAACTTGATTATTTATTCATAAAAAAAATTGATCGTAAGAAAAATCCTGAAGAAAAATGGCGAAAAAAAATTCTTATTCACACAAAATGAAAAATCGCTAGAAAAAAATCATATCCAGCTATAATCTTGATAATTTCTTCATAAAAAAAAAAACTAATCGCACGAAAAATCGCAGAAATAAAATTCTTCCACCTTTCATTCACATAAATCCAAAATTTCAAGGGAAAACTTATATCCAGCAACGAACTTGATTATTTCTCCATAAAAAATTGATCGTAAGAAAAATCCCGAAGAAAAATAGCAAAAAAAAAATTCTTTCTCATTTTATTCACACAAAATGAAAAATCGCTAGGAAAAAATCATATCCGGCAATACACTTGATATTTTCTTCATAAAAAAAAAAGTTGATCGTTGGAAAAACCGAAAAAAAATTGGGGCTGAAATAAAAAATATTTTTGGGCTAAAAATTTTGGGGCGTGATAAAGTTTTGAATGTTTCAGGACCTCAACCAATGCAGCTAGTGTTTGACACGTCGTTAGAGGACAAAACAGAGACACCGGGTGAGATACCGGACCCTGAGAAAGGAGGTTTGGGCGGTGCCCGTCCGTTGGGAATGTCATCGTCGAGCAGCAGTTTATCGTCTCAGATGCATCCGCCTCCGCCGCCTTCGGCACCGCCGCCACCTCCGCCGCCTCCGTCCAAAAAAATGTCGTCTTCGTCGATTGGACCGCCGCCCCAGCCAAAGATCGATCAAGAAGTAAGTCCGCAAAGAGCCAAAAACCACTAAACAATAATAATTAACATGAAACTTGAATTATCGTTATTTTCACACTCATTCGGACATCGGATTAGAAAAATCGCTTATTACGAGCGGTGGTGGAGGTGGTTGTGGTGGTGGTGGTGGTGGTAGTTCCAAATTTCACTCTCGACGATATTTCGTCGAATCGTAAGCCAAATTCACAACGCTGCAATGCAATTATCTTTCTTTCCAGTTTTCCATCCACCAAAACTTTTTAAATTCCAATAAAAATGAAAAAAAAAATATATTAATTTATTATTTGTTAATAAATTCATTTTATAAATTCTGGCAAAACTTTTTACATTCGAATAAAAGGGAAAACAAAATTCAATTTTTATAAATTTATTATTTTATCAATTTCATCAATTTTTATTATTAATTATGAATTATTATTATTAATAATTAATTATTATTAATAATTCCTTATAATTATTAATAATTATTAATTATTATAATTAATATATTAATTATTATTAGTAATAATTATTATTAATTACTAATAATTAATAATTAATAATTATTATTTCAACGATAAACNATTATTAATTATTAATTATAATTAATAATTAATAATTAATTAATAAATTAATATTAATAATTAATTATAATTAATTAATTATTAATTATAATTAATAATTAATAATTATTATTTCAACGATAAACTTATAAAAATTCAATAATTGTCATTTTTATTCGAATTTCTAAAGTTTTGTCAGAATTTATAAAATGAATTTATTATCGTAATAATAAATAGAATAAATAATAATAATAAGATAAACAAAAATAAGATTTTTCAAAAAATTAGATATTTTTACAAGAATTACGAAAAAAAAAAAAAAAATTGAAACTTTTTTTTATGCGTTNTGAAACTTTTTTTATGCGTTCTGACAATGGAAAATTGAATATCTTTTGAATTCCAGATCGACCAGCTTCTTTGATAATGAATTATTCGAAGGATTTATTTTTTTATTTTTTTTTTTTGAACTCAAACGATTTTTTATTAATTTATCGGTTATTTTTCTCTCGCCGTCAAACAATCGCTACTGCTGCCACTTCGCTTCATCCTTTAATCATCAATTAATAATTCATCCATAAAATGAATATTTTCATGAAAAAGATGAAAAAAAAAAACGAAAATATTGAATTTGGAGAAAAGTAGAGGACAAAAAGGTTGAGCAGGTAGTTGTCCGTGTAGTTACAGAGTGCACTTAAGGAGTTTGATTTTCTGCACAACGAGGAGAAGGCAGGTGCGAGCTTGAGGCCCCTCGTGACGGAGCCTCGTCCAGTGCTGATTGCACCACCCTCTCCGCGCACCCCCTCGCCCCAACCTGTCGTCGAGTTTCCCGAGGATGAGGTAGATAAAAGATGATCCCCTAACAGCGAATCTAACTCGTGAGAACAAACAGCTGCGCTCTCAAGCGCACGTTTTCTCGCCTTTGTCTTTCTTCTTCTTCTTTCGAACTCGAAAAGCTTTTTCGTTCGAATATTTCTTGTGACATCAAAGTTCCAACTGCTCGAGTGCAACGAAACCATTTTTTTAAATTTCTCGGCAATTTTCTGAGCATTTTTCATTTTTTACATTTTTACAAAAAATCGTGGAAATTTCGTTGCATTCTTACGATGTGAACTTTGATGCCAATTTTTTTTTTACTAATTCTCCATACTCGTGTGGCTAACAAGGTTTTCCGTGATCCGGTGTATTGATCGGGCGGTTTTCATTCTGGTTATTAATGCTTCTGGATAGTCGTAGAGTTCTCCGAGCTTTTTCATTCATTTTCGTAAAAATGATCAAGAAATTGATGATTTTTGAAAAATTTTCGCGCTGCCAGCGAAATTGTTGTTTGGGCTAATAATTATTAATAACAAAGAATAATTAGAAAGGATTGTTCCGAGAGTTTTTCTCGAATTTCTGTTAATATTGCGCGTGGAATTTCAAAAAAAATTTTGTCACTTGCCAAATTGAGAATTTTTAAAGTAACGAGTAAGAAAAAAAATGATAATTACTGTTTTTTTAACGCTGACGAATTTTCATCAATGATTTCAATGTTTTTGCTAGCAACGAATTGATTTAACGATTTCGAAAAACGTTGAATCGCTTTTTTAAGGATTTTTCTTTCTCCCTGGTAAAAATTCTCCAACTAACTCAACGATCTTCTCAGTGTGTGTGTGTCTTTCTCTCTCGTTAATGAAAAAGTTGATTAATTATCGAGAAATCCTCGGTGTGGAACGTTTTTCAAAGGGTTTGCATGTTGAAAATGGCCGAGTATTTGTTCGTTGTCCATTGTGGAGGAGACTCGTCTCGCGTGGCTGATTTCCGGCTGCTATGTTATTCAATGAAATAGTATTGTGACAGATTCGTGGAGGCGGGAACGTGTTACAATCGCATTGTGTTAATCGTAGGACACAAAGGAATGAATAGCCTTGAAAAAGTAACGTCATAGGGAGCGAAAACAAAATTCTCTCAGTCAATCTCTTTTCGAGATATCGTTGACAATAGAGACAAACAATTTCTATTCTTTGTCCCGATACAATGTAAAAAACATGCTGTTGAAACTTTATCGGAGTCTCGTATGAAAGGAGCGAGAATAGTGAGAGAAAAATCTTGAGGATTGCAAATCCAAAGGAAAGAATTTGTGGAGGAAAAAAATTGGGAAGAGAATTTTGAGTTCGATCGAAAACCGATGATTGGGAAAATTTATTCGAAATTTCCCGACGAAAAAACGAGAAATGTGTCACGCTTCAGGGAATAACTAAATAAAAATCCATCGACGTCATTTTTGTACGAAATTCATACGCTTTTGCGAAAAAAAAGAAAAAAAAAAGGGAATTTTGAGTTCGATCGAAAACCGATGATTGCGAAAATTTATTCGAAATTTTCCCACGAAAAAACGAGAAATGTGTCACGCTTCAGGGAATAACTAAAAAAAAATCCATCGACGTCATTTTTGTACGAAATTCATACGCTTTTGCGAAAAAAAAGAAAAAAAAAAGGGAATTTTGAGTTCGATCGAAAACCGATGATTGGGAAAATTTTATTCGAAATTTTCCCACGAAAAAACGAGAAATGTGTCACGCTTCAGGGAATAATGAAAAAAAAATCCATCGACGTCATTTTTGTACGAAATTCATACGCTTTTGCGAAAATTGAGAAAAAAAAAGGGAATTTTGAGTTTTTTTTTGGAAAAATAGAAGCGAATGGCGATCGGAGCTTCGTCTGCATTGAGTGTCCGTGCGTTATAACGATATGGAGGATGAAAATAGTGAATAATACCCGCTGTGCATGAATCTAACGACGTATTGGGCGCGAGGATTCAACGAGCAGAGTTTATTTATGAAAAACAAACGATTATTCAATTCAGGTGGTTTACGAGCTGCCCGTAAGGCCCATGCAGTACCGCGACAGCGCGTACGAGTCGAGAAGACACTCCCAGCTTACTGGAATGACCTTGGACAACTTTACTCTTCTCTCTGTACTCGGACGCGGACATTTCGGCAAAGTAATACTCTCGCAGTATCGCAATACCGGAGAATACTTTGCGATAAAGGCTCTGAAGAAAGGAGACATAATTGCGAGGGACGAGGTCGATTCTTTGCTCTCGGAAAAACGAATATTCGAGGTTGCCAACGCCACGAGACACCCTTTCCTCGTAAACTTGTTCGCCTGTTTTCAAACCGAGGTAAATTTTCGTTTCTCTTTTGCCAACGAAACAGGCCAATGCGAAGGAGACTCAAATTTTTTGTTCAACGCAATTCTTGGCTTTTGAATTTCAAAGCCATTGCCACGTGCTTGGAATGTTTTCGTTTAACTTGACGATTCGAGAGTCGCAGCGATTCTCGTGTTATGAAAATATTTTGAAAAATCGTTGATCACGTTTTCTTGTGTGTTTTTCTTCGTTTTAAAAAAAACAGGCACACGTTTGCTTCGTTATGGAATACGCTGCAGGTGGTGATCTTATGATGCACATACACGCTGACGTTTTCGGCGAGTCACGAGCTGTATTTTATTCAGCTTGCGTCGTTCTCGGGTTACAGTATTTGCACGAGAGTCGTATTATCTACAGGTGAGACGATATTTTCAAAATTACTGATCGAGTATTAAGAACCTTTTTACAAAAGATTCTTCACTTTATAAAGCTGCAAATAAAATTCGAGGAGATTTAAAAAAATGCTAAAACCAAGAAAAATGGAAAAATGGGAATTTTTGTCAAAATTCACATTTTCAACATCATTTTCGATCCGCCAGTTTTATTTTTGTCGAAAATTGGAGTTTTGCAGTTATTATTGTCGTTGCAGTTGCTTTATTTTTGAATGAAACGTTTCCAAAAACAAGATTTCCGAAAAACTGTTGTCGCTTGGGTCAAAAAGACCCAACGATACGCGAAAGGTCGAACATTCGATTATTTCACAATCAATCAAATTCGAGGAGATTTAAAAAAATGCTAAAACCAAGAAAATGGAAAAATACGAATTTTTGTCAAAAATTCACATTTTTAACGTAATTTCCGATCAGCCAGTCGAAAATTGAAGTTTCGCAGTTATTATTGTCGTTGCTGTTGCTGTGTTTTTTAATGAAACGTTTTCAAAAACAAAATTTCCGAAAAACTGTTGTCGCTTGGGTCAAAAAGACCCAATGATACGCGGAAAGCTGAACATTCCAATATTTCACAATCAATTAAATTCGAGGAGATTTAAAAAAATGCTAAAACCAAGAAAAATAGAAAAATACGAATTTTTATCAAAAATTCACATTTTTAACGTCATTTCCGATCAGCCAGTCGAAAATTGAAGTTTTCCAGTTATCATTGTCGTTGCTGTTGCTGTGTTTTTTAATGAAACGTTTTCAAAAACAAAATTTCCGAAAAACTGCTGTCGCTTGGGTCAAAAAGACCCAATGATACGCGAAAAGTCGAAAATTCAAATATTTCACAATTCGCTTAAGAATATCGTGGAAAAATGATGCAAAAATAAAAGAACAATTCTTCAGGGACTTGAAGTTGGATAATCTCTTGCTCGACACCGAAGGATACGTGAAAATCGCCGACTTTGGTCTTTGCAAAGAAGGCATGGGTTACGGTGACCGAACGGGAACTTTTTGCGGTACTCCGGAGTTTTTAGCTCCCGAAGTTCTCACAGAAACTTCGTACACACGTGCGGTCGATTGGTGGGGATTGGGAGTGTTGATATTCGAGATGCTCGTCGGGGAGGTACGCAGAAAATCGACTCAACGTTTTTTTTTCTCAATTTTTTCTTTAAACCAAAAAAATAAATGAAGGAAATCGGTTTTTTCATAATTCACAGTCGCCTTTCCCTGGAGACGACGAGGAGGAAGTTTTCGACTCTATCGTTCACGACGAAGTCCGTTATCCCAGATTTTTATCCTTAGAAGCAATTGCAATAATGCGACGTNCTCAATTTTTTCTTTAAACCAAAAAAAAAAATGAAGAAAAATGTTTTTTTTTCATAATTTACAGTCGCCTTTCCCCGGAGACGACGAGGAGGAAGTTTTCGACTCTATCGTTCACGACGAAGTCCGTTATCCCAGATTTTTATCATTAGAAGCAATTGCAATAATGCGACGTCTGCTGAGAAAAAATCCCGACCGGCGATTAGGCAGCAGCGAAAGAGACGCCGAGGATGTTAAGAAACAAGCATTTTTCCGAAATATCGCCTGGGACGACCTTCTTCTTAGACGCGTCAAACCGCCCTTCGTCCCAGTCATCGTAAGTCTCTTTCACTTTAAACAATTCATTTCTAACCCTCCGGAGACACACATGGGTCTGGAGTGTCCTCCCGTTTTTTACTCTTCCGTCTAAATATTCTAAAAAAATTCAGGAAAATACTTTTGGATCCATAGAAAAAGATCCTGCACCGAGCGATGGATAAAAATCATTTTTTTCCAATGATTATCGTTATTTTACGAAAATACATTTTTAAGGGGACATTGGAATGAAAATAATAACGAAAAAAATGAACAAATTCGATTTCAAAGAAATTGATAAATAATTTAATGGAAAAAAAATGATAATTTAAATGTTTATAAAAATCGATTAAATGGGCAATGAAAAATGAATGATGATTTTTAATTGAATATAATTGATCAAAATCGCATTGTGAATTTTATTATTTGAACATTGAGCATATTTTTTCGCTCCATTATTATTTTTTTTCAACAATTATCGTTTTTCTGCAAAAATACATTTTTAAGAGACATTGGAATGAAAATAATAACGAAAAAATAAACAAATTCAATTTCAAAGAAATTGACAAATAATTTAATGGAAAAAAAAATATTTTTAATTCAATAAAATCAATTTTTGCAATAATTACAATTTTACGTTAATAAAAATTAATTTTTATCAAATATTTGAATTTATTAAAATGGCATTATGAATTATCAAATTATTTGAACATCCAGCATATTTTTATTTTGAATATTTTATCGAAACAGAAAAGTTTAAAAAAAAAGTTGTGATTTTTTGAAAAATTGTTCTCGTCCAATGATTATTTCGTGTTTTTGTAAACGTAGCACTCCGTGGAGGATGTGAGCAACTTTGACGAAGAGTTCACATCGGAAAAGCCTCACCTGACACCACCCAAAGATCCAAGGCCGTTAAGCGACCTGGAGCAAGGTTTCTTCCGAGACTTTACGTACATGGCGGATTGGTGCTAGCGGCGCGAGTGAATGTTGGTCGAGAGGAGTTGAATGGGGAAGAAGGCGAAAAATAGGAAAGAAGCGGGGGCGCGATGCATATCCGCGAGGAAATCTCTCTGGACTCTGAGTTTTTCCTTTTTTCCGATAATTTGTATATTTTTAATGATTCTAATCCCAGCTGGTTACGCATGAAGAGTTTACACAGATAAAATATTAAGAGAGTTGTATTTCGAAGTAGCTTTGAGCTTCGCAATGAAAATCGTGTTGCAGAGTCGGCCTTTCGCTCCCGGAGAATGGCAAAGGGCGCGGTGGTAGTTTACGTTCAACTTGGACACTTATTGTCTATTTTTTCCTCTTTTTCCTTTCGCAGCCTGCACGATTAAGGATCCTGGAGCGTGTTTGTCGCGCAAATTTACCAAAAAACCCAAAATTTCGTTATTTTCGAACGACGACCAAATTCCCTCATATCCGGAAAAGAAAACACAAACTTTTTTCACTTTTACACCGACCAACCGAGGCTCGAAATGCCTTGAAAAAAAAAAAACAAAAAAAAAACAAAAAAAATGCCTTTGTGGCTTTTTATACAAAATCGGCAGTTTCGTGGCTGTCGTCGAGGCGACTATTTGGTTGAGCAATCAGAATCGAACCCTCCCGGTCCTCCCGAAAACTAAAATCCGCCCAAAGTTTCCCTTTTTTTAAATTCGCCAATAAATTTGGAAAAACGTAAAAAAAAGGTTTTTTCTCACATTCGTGGGAATTTTTTTATCAACTTGTTCATCATCTTGTTTCCATCGCAGTGGACGATTATTTTTGTACATTTGGACAAATATAAAAATGAATAAAACGTTGAGAACGAGGAATCGAGAGATCGAGTACTGAAGCAACCGGAGAGTTACGTTTCTGATTGAAAAATATGGGAAAAAAATGAAAATCATGAAATACTTTGAAATTTTAGGGGAAAAAAAAATGTCGGAACGATTTGTGATATTTCCGGCAAGCCCTGTCGACGATCCCCGCGTTGCCTTAAAGTGTTAGAAAATTCATGTAGTTTGATAAACTATTTTATACAAAAAAAAAAACAAAAAAGAGAAGCAAAAAAGGAAAAAAATGGATTTTGTAAGGGACGAGGCGTGTTTTTTCTAATTTTTCGAAAAAGTTGAATGTCTGAGAGCGCCAGGATGATGGAAAGAGACTGCGAACAAAGTGGATAATCGTTAGGAGCGAAAAAAAGGTGGAAAAAGTGTTTCTCGTACGAACTGATGCTGAAAGTGCCCTTAAGAAATGTAGCACATGGTTTTTTTTCTCCGATTAATGGCCCACGGGGTTTTTAATACTGTGGAAATAAGGAGGAGGAAATAATGAAGAAAATGCATGTTTTCTACTCAGAACCCGGTGAAAAAAACGATATTACGAAATGTTTAGCGTAACGAGTTTAGAAGGGATTTTAAACGAATGAGATTATGAAGAATTGTAACGACCCATCCGCCGAGTCGACTCACGGGAGTTATCAATATTTTAGAAAAACAAAACAACTTGTTTATTCATTTGTTGTTGTTGTTTTTTCATGTAAACTACGTTTTTGTTTTCCTCTCCCTCTCGTAATCGTAAATGACACCCTCATTGTGCTGTAAATCTTATTATATACGAATGACTAACAGATTGTAAGATAACGTTCCAGTAATTAAATTTATAAGGAAGCATAATATGCAAATATTGTTATAAACAAGCAAAAATAATGAACGACGAGGACATATATATTATATGCGAATTTTCAAAACCTTTTTTTCCAATTTATTCATTTTTTTACAGCCTCCACAATAATTTTACGAATTTTCATCATTTTCAAGCTTTTGCTTGCGACTTTGCCAGCTCGTACAAATTCCTTCCATTCTTATTAATCGCTCTATTCAGTTCCAACTTTTTCTCACTTTTACATTTCAGATCTTTCGTCGCTTGCGGCGTCGGCGGCTTTGCCAAACCCTCCTTCACCTCGTAGAAGATGCTGCTGCCCTCGCTCGACTTTAGAACGAGCGTGAAACTGAATTTTATTTAAAAAAGAAAAAAAAATACGATGAGGTTTGATTTTTGGTTTGAAATCGTAGAAATTTTGGTGAAAAGTCTTGGACAAAGCGTGAGACTAAATTTTGTTCTAATTTTTAAGTTTTTTTTTGTTTTTCATTTGTTTTTGAATTTTTTCTCATTAATTTTCATTGTTTATATTTATTTTATTTGTTTAAAAATAGAAAATCGAATTTATTTACAAAAAACAATGAAAATTAAATTTTAATTTCAATTGTTGAATTTTTTTCATAATTGTTTAGTTTTTTTAAAAGGGTTTTCGTTTTTTTTTTCAAATTTTATTTCTAAATAGAGAATTGAATTAATTGAAATTTGATTTTTTATTTTTATTTTTTCGAATTATTGACAACGTTCGTGAGACGTGCAACGTTCGGCAGCTTTGAGTCGAATTGAAGGGAAAGAAAGCAGGATAATTGCGTGTTACCTCGTGCATTGCAGTTGCTCTTGAATATTTTCGATCTGTCGAAGTGTGACGTTGTTGTTGGCAGCCCAGGGAATGTATATTTCGATCTCAGAGTTTTTACGAAACTTTCCCTCCAAATATATCAAGTCGAGATCTTCGTGATACTTGTAACGAACCTCCCAAAACTTTCGCTCTTGGAAAGAAGAAAAATGAGACGCGGAGCTTTTATTTTCGATCGTCAGAATAATCGTTTTTTTTTTTTTTAGAGAATAATCGAAATGTTGGTAAAATACCCTCGCAAAGTTCGATATACACGTAGAATGCTGTGGTGATTTTGACATCGTCCTTGCAGCCCAGTTCCCCGATTTTGTAATACTGAAATAATTGCGGCCATGAAAAGCTTTCGTAATCTTTCCATTTGGATTTTTAGAGCATTGCCATTCATCGGGCTCAACGCTAAAACGGTTATTTGGCGTCAAAAACGACCCCCCGGGCGACTTTGAATTCCGCGTTCTACCGTTTNGGAAAGAAGAAAAATGAGACGCGAAGCTTTTATTTTCGATTGTCAGAATAATCGTTTTTGTAGAGATTAATCGAAATGTTGTAAAATACCCTCGCAAAGTTCGATATACACGTAGAATGCTGTGGTGATTTTGACATCGTCCTTGCAGCCCAGTTCCCCGATTTTGTAATACTGAAATAATTGCGGCCATGAAAAGCTTTCATAATCTTTCCATTTGGATTTTTAGAGCATTGCCATTTATCGGGCTCAACGCTAAAACGGTTATTTGGCGTGAAAAACGACCCCGGGCGACTTTGAATTCCACGTTCCACCGTTTTTTAACGTTTTTCCGCATTTTTGACGAATTTTCTTACTTCGAGCTAAATTGCCCCAGGCTCGCGAGATTCTGCATTAAAAGACGAAAAAAATGAGCCCAGGGTGAAGCCTTTTCGTTGAATTTTACCGGAGATATGAATTTTTCAAAATTGGAGTCATTCGTCACCCCGCGTTCTCGGAATTTGTAAAAATAAATAAGGTTACCGTTCGAGGATTAAAGTCACGCGAAAACATCGTGGGAATTGATAACGAAATTACTGTTTCGACGAGGCATTCATTAGAATCGAATCATTTCTGTTCGATACTCACGCTTGGATGGCAAACGTCGTACATTATTCGCGTGTTTCCTGGAAATATATGTCGCGCCGCGTTTGTTTACGTTTTCGCGTGTCCGGCTGAGAATACTCGGAATGCTGCTCCGACCGCAACCGCTGCACGGCGCATGCGCGCGACATCGAGGGAGGGGGGAGAACGCAGCGTCCCTAGCCGCCGAAAGAGCCGACTGTTGTCGAGTCGCCGCTGCTTTTCAGTCGCTCGCGCGCGCCCGGCTCGCGCGGGCCGCGCACGTTACTTCTCAGTGTATCGCGCGATTTGTGTGTGCTCAGTGCCGCGAAATACGGAGTACGGAGAATTCTGGGAATCGAGCGCGGTCATGGACATGCACGCTGTACCAGGTCTGTCCAAAATTGTTTTCAAACAGTAACAATCATGCTCCCCATTGTTCAACAGGATTTTGTGTATTCACGGGTCATGCCCTTGAATTCTTCGATCTTTTTATCGCGATAGCGTCCTTTTGCGAAACGATGCGAACAAAGATTCAAAATTTGAGTGACTCGGTTGCTCGATCGCAAAAAACTTTTTCCCTCGAAATCTCGATCGAACGCGACGATTTTCGCCAACATGTGACCTTGAACGTTGAAGGACAACAATGACGGTAGATTTTCGATGAAAACTCGTAAATAAATTTCGAAACGAATCTTTCAGCGTTCACTCAGAAACAAAAAACTTTTTCCCTCGAAATTTCGATCAAACGCGACGATTTTCGCGAACATGTGACCTTGAACGTTGAAGGACACAAATGGCGGTAGATTTCCGATGAAAACTCGTAGATTGAACGGTTGAAAATGAAAACACGTGAAAAACGTTGACCATGGCGACTAAAATGGTCGATTTTCATGAAAAACTCAATAACCATTTCGTTTTACCAATTTTCTTCAATTATTTCTGCTATATTTTGGTTAAAGTATAACAACGTTTTTTTAGAGAGCCAAATCGAGGATCATATACGAACTTTTCGTTATATATTTATATATAATCTATTATTATTTAGGTTAAAATAAAATAACGTTCTTAAAGATAATATAATACATCGGGATACAGTGCTCCTTGCAAAATGACAACATAATCCGTATATATGGGAAAAGAGTACGAAAAAGGACGAAACACCAAGTTTGCATCGTTCAAATTCACCGAACGTAATTCTCGACGTCCGCAAATTGATTTCAGTCTCTCAAATCCACAAACTTTCTCCATGCTCTGTAGCTCCAAGATTTTCCCCACAATTTCATTGACGAAAACACCATCAAATCCGTATTTTTTCGTTTTTCGACAAAAAGTTAAAAAAGTCAGCAAATAGATCGAAAAAAACTCCACGAAGCATGGAGTTTCATTTTTTTTCGTTTTCTCTTTGTCAAGCAATCGGAAGCCATGAATTTGGCTTGGAATTTTTTTCTGTAGACACAGTCGAGAAATGGGAAACGCGAATTTTCGTCGAGGTCCAACGATGCAAACTTTATTTCTACGAGGAAATAATAAGAATGACGATGGGGGATTGAAAATGTTTGACGTACGTTTATATATATTTTCTATGGAGTGTCGGGTACGTACTCTTCGAGTACAATATAATAATGATAATAATAATAATAATAATAATAACAATAGTGTCAGTTAGACCTTTAATTACGCGTATATAGATTTAGTTATTTTTCGAATCGTTCGTACTGAGTGTCGGTGAAGAATGGAGGTTGGATCGACGGACATGGTATCCGCCGGAAACGACGATAATTTTTTTTTCATTAATTTCTCTTTTTCCGCGGAAAGACGCAATTTTTTTAAGTTTTTTTTTAAATTTTCTCGACTCTCGTATTTTCACGTTCGATGATTATTAATGAAATATCGTAAAAATGCAGGACGTTGACGCGGTTGCAGGCACGAGCATTTATCTCTCGGGTAGAATAGAAACGATGAAAATAACGCGGTGACAAAATAATAATAGTATTTTTCTTACACGATTTAATAATTATATTGCCAATTATGATAAGCAGCATTTTTTTTTTTTATCATTCTCTCGGTTTTCTCGGTCGCGTTAGGATTTTCAAATGTTGCTTCGAACTCTCGCTTCGAATATTTTTAACAATTATTTAGACATTTGCACTGTTGGGCATGCAACCAAGTTTCAGATGACGCTCAAGTTCGCAGCGTTCGAATGCAACGATAAATATTTCCTTTTTATCGATCATTTGGTTTATTTTCAAAATCGTGCTAATTTTTCGAGCCCATTTATTTTTCGCGTCGCAAAAATCTATCGTTTTATCATCGTAATTGGATTCTGCATTTTTATCATGAGATTTGATAAAGAAATAAAGAATTTCGATGCATCCCAACGATGCAAACTTCAACGTCAGTATCTGCACGTTTTTTCGACCAAAATAAACTCGAAAATTACTCTTTTGGGAATGTTTTTAGCGACAGACTCGATGAGGGAACAAAAAAAATTGAAATTGTTGAAAAAATCGAATTTTAGGAGAAACGCCAAATTCGTTGCATTCCAACGATTTAAACTTTTATGCCGCTCTTCTTAGCGAGACCAGGAAACGCCCCTTTTTCTCATTCATTCTCTCTCTCTCTTTCTCTCGTTAAACAGCACACACGCACACATTCTCGCTTATCTCGCGCTTTATCAATTCTATAACGTCTGTGTTTTCCTTTTGTTTAGTTCCGTTCCTTCGGGTCAGAAATCATTGACCTTAAGAACTCTGCCATACAATAACAGCGATTAGGATCGAGAGCGCTATCGCTCCGATAAGCACGAGAATGCACTTTTTCTTACGCAGCTTGTTTTGATAGGTCGCGGCTGTTCGCAACTGCTGCGAACCCTCGTTGACAAATACTTCCGTTCTTTCGACCGATGCCTCGATCGAATCTATCACTTCACCCTGGTCGTGCACCATTGCTCCCAGATCTTTGAATATTTGGTTCACGTCGCTTATGTCGCTCTGGAAAAATACGAAATTTCTCAAAATTCACATTTTCAACGTCATTTCCGATCCGCGAGTTTTATTCTTGTCGAAAATTCATAACAAATCCATTCACTTTTTTCCCCGTCAAGGAAATTTACTCCACTGACAAAAATCGTTGTAAAAAATCAACTTGTGAATATTTCGACTTGAAAATTATTGAAGAACATATTGAAAACTTTTTTCAAAAGATTCTTCACTTTCTGTAGCTAAAAATTAAATTCAAGTAGATTTAAAAAAATTCTGAAACCAAGAAAAATGGAAAAATGAGTATTTTCCTTAAGGACGTTGGCTACACACGATCATTGGATAAGAATTTAATCAAATTTGGTGATAACATTCTCTAGAGCCAAATATGATGACACTATTTTTTTCTCATTTTTCGTCTACATAGTTGTCGAATTATTCGAGTTTACAATATGCAAAAGATATAGATTTGATTCCTATGCTTGTGCATGGAAACTCTAGTCTTTTAATTACTCGAAAACTATGTAGAAGAAAAATCTTGAAAAATTTGTATATTCATATTTAATTCTAAAGAAAATGCTCACGAAATTTCATTAAATTTTAATAATTTCGAATTCTCCTAATCTGATTGCTATGCTTGTGCATGTAAACTCTAGTCTTTCAATTACTCGAAAACCATGTAGAAGAAAAATCTTAAAAAATTTGTATTTTCATATTTAATTCTAAAGAATTTGCTCACGAAATTTCATTAAATTCTAATCATTGCGAATTCTCCTAATCTGATCGCTATGCTTATGCATGTAAACTCTAGTGTTTCAATTACTCGAAAACTATGTAGAAGAAAAATCTTGAAAAATTTGTATTTTCATATTTAATACGAAAGAATTTGCTCACGAAATTTCATAAAATTCTAATCATTACGAATTCTCCTATAAATATCTGAATGCTTATGAGTGTAAACTCTAGTGTTTCAATTACTCGAAAACTATGTAGAAGAAAAATCTTAAAAATTTTGTATTTTCATATTTAATTCTAAAAAAAAGGCTCACGAAATTTCATTAAATTCGAATAATTTCGAATTCTCCTATAGATATCTGAATGCTTATGTGTGTAAACTCTAGTGTTTCAATAACTCGAAAACTATGTAGAAGAAAAATCTTAAAAAATTTGTACATTCATATCTAATACGAAAGAATATTCTCACGGAATTTCATTAAATTCTAATCATTACGAATTCTCCTATAGATATCTGAATGCTTATGAGCTTAAACTCTAGTGTTTCAATTACTCGAAAACTATGTAGAAGAAAAATCTTAAAAAATTTGTATATTCATATTTAATACGAAAGAATATTCTCACGAAATTTCATTAAATTCTAATCATTACGAATTCTCCTATAGATATCTGAATGCTTATGAGTGTAAACTCTAGTGTTTCAATAACTCGAAAACTATGTAGAAGAAAAATCTTAAAAAATTTGCATATTCATATTTAATACGAAAGAATTTGCTCACGAAATTTCATAAAATTCTAATCATTACGAATTTTTCTATAACATGGCAACGTTGTTGTGTGTAGCCACTCTTCTTAATAGGCCTGGGGCAGTTTTGAGACTTTGGACTTACCTCGAGTTGACGTATGCTCGCCTCTTGTTCTTCCAACATTCGTAAATTCTGCTCGTCCTGCAAATGCTGTTGTTGAATCTGTTTCTGCGTTCTGTTGTCCTGCAGCTCGATCAGAGTCTCTTGTTTCTTTTCCCCGAATGCTCCAATGCCCGCACTGGCCTTTGCTTTTTTAACCATTTCCTTCTCCTTGGAGGCTGCCAGTCTTTGCACCGCCTGTAATTTCGTTCAATCTCGTCAGCAGCGTTCGAAAAATCGACGATTCCTTCCGGCCATTTTCTGGACTCTGAAAAAATGATTTTTTTGTTTTTTTTACCTGGAAACTGTTGAGCGCGCTCGTAAATTCATCCTGCAGTCGCTCTTTTTGCATCTTTCTCTGACGCAATTCCCCGGGGCTACTGGATGACGAGGTGCTCGCCAATGCCGCCAAATCTCTGAGATGGACGTTGGTGTCTTTTGCCAGTTGCTGAGTATAGTGTTGGATCTGGTGCCTGAGAAAACGCTCGGATTATTATTCGAGAAGTTTCTCAAATTTGAAAAATTTGAAAAAATGAAAATTTTTGTTTTCTTTGCCAAAAAAAAGCGCAAACCACATTTATTTTTTTTTGTACTCACAATTGGTTCCGCAGCTCTTGAGAATCCGTCGAGCCGCCCAACTGGTTGACCATTTTTTGCATTGAAGAAACTAGAAATACGGCAACGGGGGAAATTGAAAATAAAAATTGAATTTTTTGTGGGGAATTTATGGGGAAACGGGGGACTCACCATTTTGGGAAATCTTCAGTATGGAAGTGCCAACCGTTTGCGAGAGCCTCCCAAAATCTTGCTCCCGCGCCGGGCCCCCGTTGTGATAGGACGAAAAGCCAATGTCCATCGCGATGGATAATTAACCTAAAAAAATTGACAGAGATTTCGTAACGAAATAAATGAATTTTTGGTGGAATTTTCGGTTTTTTCGAATTCGAGGATTTTTAGTCGATTTTTTATTGAACGATTTCGACGCGAAATTGATGCCGAAAAAAAGGATAAAAAATGGATGGGAAATTGCGAATTTTCTGGGTTTGGAAACGAGAGATAATTAGGAAGACTTGGAAATTAATTAGAAGCGAATTAATTGGGTATTTTTAGGGCTGCTGTCAAAATCGAGAGGATCGAGAAGACAGTTGGCTTTGCAAATGACTCACTTGACGCAGTACTTGACAGGTGACTTTTGTTGGAAATATCCGAGAGTCTTGTCCAAGCTCGTGACCTTTGTAAATGATTTTATTTTTTTTTTTCCCTTTTTTTGCTGTTGCCTGCGTTCACACACGATAAAAAGTAACTTGTTTGTGAATTTTCTTGTTCAAGTTCACGGAGAAGCACTAAAACTACGAACCAATCGATAAATCCTATTTTACGAGAGAAAAAAAAATGTTCTTTAGTCTTTTGCGAATATGCGAGCGCCTCTTGGTCGTGACGAGAAATCGTTCGTCGTGGGAATACGCCACCACACACCGCGCGCGCTATTTCGTGTCAATTGTCAACTCGCCCCGAAACACCTTTTCTTCTACTCGTCGTAGCCTCGTCCTCTCTCGGTTATGACGGAAATTTCTTTGTTTACTACATTCCGACACCAGGCGGCAGCACCCGCTTTGTCCATCTGCAATGGCGGCCGAGAATCATCGAAATAATGAAAAGAAACTGTCGTATCGGGCGAAAGTCACAAACAATTTGCTGTCGTTGATTTCGTTGAGAAAATAAATAAAAATCGAAATAATTCTGAGCGATTTTTGGAAATTCCAAAATCCACTAACTTTTCATTCGATTTTTCGTTTTTTTTTTCGTCCGCCAACACTTTTTATGAAATTTTCTGACTCGACCGAGTTTTTCAAGTTCTGGACGATGCCGCCAGGTGGCGCCACTCGCTCGTTTTACTGGCTTTGCTTCATATTTTCGTCGCTCCATTTATTAGCTGCGGCGTAACTTTTTTTTTTTTTTTTACGTTTCGGGAATCTCGGGACGATCGAGCTTCGGAAATATTTTGAGAATTTACCTTTTTCTTTTATGCATTTTCTTGACAATCCTCTCGACGAGCTTTCGCGCGGTTTTTATGAAAGAAAAAGATTTTTCATCGTTTCTTGAGGTCCCATAAAAATACCGTTGTACCTTTTCTCGACAAGGTCGCTTGGACTAGATTTTTCGAATAATTTGATGGCAATTTTCTGTATTTTGGTGAACTCGAACGAAAATCTCGCTGATGGTTATCGGTTTTTGAATATTTCGTCATCAGTTGGTGATTGTTGTGATTCAAGGGGACGATTTTTTTGAGGCTTCTCGTTAACGAAGTTTTGTCTATTCCTCGAGACCTTCGGTAATGCTTTTGAACCATTCGCTGAGAATCCTCCTCGATCTATATCGATTATTATTTTCCCATTAATTAACATTTCTCGAGGACGCAGCTTTTTGCCATTTAAATTACATAATTTTGAGAAATTTTCCAGAATGTAAAGAGGAAGCACAGACTCATTTACAAAATTTGCAGAAATTAGAACGATTTAAAAAAAAAACTGATTTTCGTAAAATTCAAAAAATTATTAAATTTAAACCGTTCGATCGATTTTTTCCAAATTCAATACCAACCTTCCTATTATCATACTCTACGTATAAAAAAAAAATGAGTAATGAATCTTGAAATTTGCGAAAGTTGGAGCGTCGTCAGGCTTTTTTTTGAAAATTTGAAAATACCGTAAAATTCGAAAAATCATAAAATTTAAACCGTTCGATCGATTTTTTCCAAATTCAATGGCAACCTTCCTATTATCATACTCTGGGTATAAAAAAAAAAATGAGTAATGAATCTTGAAATTTGCGAAAGTTGGAGCGTCGACAGGCTTTTTTTTTTTTTGAAAATTTAAAAATATCGTAAAAATTCGTATTTTTCTAGCGATTCCAAAAAAATTGTCGGAATATGAAGAGCTCGTATGGATCAAGATCTGTGCAAAACGGGAGCCCTGTAGCTCGAACCGTTCTCGAGTTATAAATTTTTTTAGTTTTTTTTTTTTATTTACCTCTGAAAAATTGCGTTTTAGTGACTCGAGAATTCCCTCGATCAAATAGGCAGGAAAATCGTCTCTGCTGCCGTTTCTGGTGGAATATTTTCGCAGAAACAAAGTTCGAAGGTTCCTGAGAGTTTGATCGAACTCGAACAATCGTCGCTCGAGTTTTTCGCGTTTTTTCAATTCGTAGAGATTGTCGTAACGAGGCTGTTCGGATTCGTCGCTCTCGGTGCGATCGTTGACGGAAAGATCCTCGGGATAGTTGGTCGGTTCTGACTCGTGGAAACTGGCGGCCGATACTCCGTGATTTCTCGTCGATATTTCACCCCGTCGATTATTATTTCCGCTCGATCGCAAGCAAATCCCTTCGGAACTGTCCGAGTCTTTGGCACGCGCTCTGCCTCGCGAATCCAACAATTTTCCGTACGAATTCTTTGGGTAAAGCTGGATCGTTTCCCATGGAAGTTTCATGGGGTTTTTCATCGTCTCAGGCTCCTCCTTCGTCCTGCTGCTGTAGTAGAAACGATTTTTCTCCAATTTTCCATGATTTTTGCTTCTGTCAAGCTTGGAGAAAAATCGACTTGCCAACGGCTTTTTCTTCTCCAATAATCTCAGTCGCGATCCTCGATCCGATAAATACGACGTTCCACAATCGCTCGTGCACTCGGTGTCGCTCACGTTCAATGCCGATTTCAAACCGTCAGCCACAAAATCCACAACCCCGTGACAACCTTTGTGAAAATCTGTCAAACTTTAGCGGTTAAGATTTTCCCATTCAATCGCGTCGCCAGCCTCGACCTTTAACCCTGAACGCTAACCAAGCGACTTTTAATCTCGCGCCCTTTTTATGAGCCTCAAGTTTGCAACGTTGGGCTCCAACGAAGAAAAATACGTTTTTCTATCGATTGTTTATTCAATTTTACAAAACCGGAACAATTTTCGCTCTGATTTTCTCTTTGGACGCTAAAGAATTATCGCTCTATTGTCCTGACTAAATATTCAATGAGAATCTTGAGATTTGTGCCCAAGAAAATAGCGAATTTCGTTTAATCGTTTTACCGTATTTTTTTCGGATTTTTTTACTTCAACCAAAATTACCCCAGGCTCGCATGATTCTGCATTAAAAAACGAAAAGAATGAGCCCAATTGGAACCTTTTTCGTTGAATTTTACCGGAGATATGAGTTTTTCAAAATTGGGGTCAATTTGACCCCAGATTAGCGGAAGAAAAAAATAAAATAAAAATATTTCATGAAATTCTTTTCCACTATGACGATCGTTGAGGGAAATTAGGGTCGTTCGGACCCCCGGATATCGAAATACCGTTCCAGGATTAAATGTCGATTTTTGTTACTCACAGATGCGAAATTTAGGAACGTAGTAAAGAGCCACTCCGGAAAGCATAAAAATAACCAACGAAAGTCTCTTGAGGTAATCTCCCCATTCCACGGGACAGAGATACTCATTTTTGTAACCTGCGAGCAACGATTTTTAAATTGTCTCGTTCAATTTTCACCTGTCGAAATAATTCGCAGGCGACACGAATATATATTTTTTCACGATGTATTCTCACCTCCGGAGCTCCATCCCTTTCCTCTCGCGCAATCAATCTCGGACAAAAATGTAGTGAGCAATAAAACTGCGAATTTCATAACTCGCCCGGATTTTATTTTTTCTCGGCCAATTTAACACTCGCGAATGTCATGGAAACTAAAATGTTGCGGCCAATTCGCGAGCCAGTCCTGTCGCATCCAGAAACAAAAAACACTCCGCAAAGACATTTCGCGAAGAAAATTAATTTTTTAGGCTGCCTACACGGAGAGAAATGCGCGGATAGTTTTTTGGTGACAGTTTCGTCCCTCTGAGCAATTTTAACAAAAACATAATAATTTTTATTAAAATTCTATCGGAAATTTCGGAAATTTGACATTTTTTGCCCAATTTCAGATAAAAAATTACTATGTTTTTGCCCAAATTTCTCAGAGGGACGAAACCGTCACCAAAAAACTATAGTAATTTTATATAATAATAATTTATATAATAATAATTTATATAATTTATATAATAATAATTTATATAATTTATATAATAATAATTTATTTAATGAATAACCAAAAAACATAGTAATTTTTGATATAAATTTCTCCGCATTTCTCTCCCTGTGGCTACGAAGGGTTTAAAATAATAAAAGATAAATAATTAAGATTCGTATCTTGATTTTTATTATGCTGGTGTATCTATACAATATATAATACAAACGACAGAATTTTCTTTAATATACAATATTTCGTGTGGGTCCATATGGAGCACGAAACGAACGAACGAAGGCTTAAGGGGTATTAAGTAATATTGCGTGTGCACAGAATGTATATATGGGTGGGGTTTGGGTTGAGCCTCAAAACACGAAAGATGAGGAAAGTTGAGAGAGACGACACAGTGAAATTTTTCTATTTCTACTAAATCACGAAATCTCTAGATTCGTCAAAATTCTATCCACCGAATTATAATTATTTATTATCTCGTTTGTTTTTTCGTTTTTCAACGAGACTGTTATGTCGTTTGGCCACCAAGACGATCTCGATCTCGCCACTTTTTCTCTCATCCCAAAACTTTTTTAAAAACTTTTTCATCACCGGAAATAAAATTTTTTTAAAAATTTGAATTTTTTTTTTTATTTCCGATGCTATCGCTCTTGCTGTGGGAGTTTTCGCAAATCACAGTAACACATTTATATTTATTTTCCTACTTCATATACATACACATTTAATACAATAAAGATCGAAGATAATCGAACGCGAACGGACACGCTCTGCGTCATTATTCTCAATATATTTAATCACTTAATTCTTTCAGCCTCACGCATCATCCGTATTTCCGAGTTTTTTATCGAGATTCAACTTTTTTTTTTCTGAATTTTTTATTTTAACAATAAATCGTCAATTTCGACATTTCGACGTTCAATATTTTTTCCTGGACATTGTTTCCCGTACATTTCCTTCATTTTCTCGTTTGTTATATTTTTTTCGATAATCTTTCGCGAGCAGGGGCGAGAAAAAAAATTTAAGCTTCACGCTTTTTAATGAGACTCGGAAATTCATCGGGCGACTGAAGTAATTATTAAAATAAAATAATAATAATAATGATAATAATAAAATCACGATGACGTACAATAGAAATGAAAATGTAATATTAATAATAATAATAATAATAATAATAATAATAACGTAGAAGCCGTGACATTTATTGCGTGCGTAAAACTGCGTCGACACTTCTCGTTCTTCATATTTTCTTTACGACGTTTTTATCGAAATAAACGTTTTTTTTTTATTATTTCGCAAAAAATGGGA
>JBAJMU010000010.1:1273049-1301221 GCA_037952995.1 Hyposoter didymator | reverse complement strand
AAATGAGCGAGACTGCACGATGCCGTGTTTTTTTTTTCGTTGATTACGCTGCAACTCTGTCAACGACCAATATGAATGACGACTTTTTACAGGACGTGAGAACGCGACGAAGACGACGATGAATGACTTTAAAATTTAATTGTTTTTTTTCTCTTTTTTTTGCTTTTCGTCAGTTTTGTCTTACGTTGTTGTTGTTGTTGTTGTTGTTGTTGTTGTTGTTGTTGGGGGTTTTTGTTAATTTATGAATGACGATCGGGCAGCCATGGGTTTTTATACTCGAATAAAATGGCTCGATGCACAAATTAATAAATCGCTGATTCTCGATCGAAAAATAAAGGGTTCTGGTGGAACTCACGACAGGGAGAAAATGAGAGAGTGAGAAAAAAATTAATAAATGAATTAAAAATAATAATAAAAAATTTTCTCTCGTCGTGGCTCCTGATTTTTGTCGAACGAGAATCAAGCAAGCCTCCTGGGATCGTGGTGGGAAATAAAATCACAAACGTGTACCTCNTTTTTTTTTTTTTTTCAAATTTTTTTTTCAATTTTGCGAAAATATTCGGACGAACGAATGAATGAATTTCGAGGCTTGTATAAATAAATATTTGTTAACAAGTTAAATGATGGAACGAATGGGCGAATAAAATTTTTTGTTATTTTTTTTTTCTCGCTTTTTTCGTTTTTTTCGAGGAGAGAAAGTGCAGGGGAGGGGGGGGAGGATAGAAAGAGAGCTTACGCGAACGAAGCCTTGATTTTGTTGATGGCGTTCGTTAAGTGTGTCATCTCGGTGTTGAGCTGAGAAACGAGACCCTCGAGCCTCTCAACGCTGTCGAGAACCTCCACTCGTTGAGTGTGCGGATTGAATCGAACCTCGAAAGGTCGGCTCATGGTGCTTACCCAACGGCGAAACTTGTCCTTTGCGTCCTCGAAACTCTCGGCTACGTAATAAATCGGCTGATAATCCTGATCCTGATACGGTTGCATCGCAGTCGTTGACGGATCGAAAGCCCGGTGCTCGCATTTCTCACTCAGAGAGTGGAGAAGCTCTCCGTAGGCGGAGAGCAAACCTGCTCCGTATGCTTTTACCTCTTGGCCTTCTTTGCACAGTCCAAACTCTACCGTGAACCAATAAATCGTTGAGAGCTTCTCAATCTCCGCGTCCGATGCTCCCAGAGATGCCAAACCAATTTCTTGCGAAAATTGGGCGAAACTCGGATCCGCCAAAAGTGGCATGTGCCCCAAAAGCTCGTGAATACAATCGCTGCAATGAAAAGAAGGAGAAATATTTTTAACGAGGGAACAAAATTTACGGAAATTTTGATTTTTGCGTCGTCGAAATCGCTACGACGCTGGAAACTTTTTTTTTTCAAAAAAAGATCGATATTTTGTTTGAAACGTTCGAATAAATGTTTTTATGTCGATAATCACAAAAATTGTGTCATTGCAGCAAAAAATATTTTACAAAGTCTCTTTGGAAGCAAATTTTTCGTTAATTTCGCTGAATTTTTCGTCAGAAATCAAATTTACTGTCAAAATAACGCGAAAATTTTGAAATGATCGAAAAATATTTAGAATATCGAAAAAAAAATGTAATTTTTAGTGGAAAAATCGCTACTCGCTCTATAAACTCGTAACTTCACTAAATTTTTCTTCAGAAATCAAATTTACTGTCAAAATAACGCGAAAATATTGAAATGATCGAAAAATATTTAGTTTACCGAAAAAAAATGTAATTTTTAGTGGAAAAATCGCTACTCGACCTATAAACTCGTAAATTCACTAAATTTTTCGTCAGAAATCAAATTTACTGTCAAAATAACGCGAAAATTTTGAAATGATCGAAAAATATTTAGAATATCGAAAAAAAATGTAATTTTGGGTGAAAAACTCGCTACTCGATCTATAAACTCGTAAATTCACTAGATTTTTCGTCAGAAATCAAATTTTCTGCCAAAATAACGGGAAAATATTGTAATGATCGGAAAAATATTTAGTTTACTGAAAAAAAATGTAATTTTGGGTGAAAGAATCGCTACTCCACCTATAAACTCGTAAATTCACTAAATTTTTCGTCAGAAATCAAATTTATTGTCAAAATAACGCGAAAATTTTGAAATGATCGAAAAATATTTAGAATATCGAAAAAAAATGTAATTTTGAGTGAAAGAATTGCTACTCGATCCAACTATGTTGGGGAGTTGATATCAGGAGGGAGGAGCCACTATTAGGAAGAAGAGAACTCTGAATGACTCGTCGACTATAACGAAAACTTAGTTATCAACGCGATCCCTGTCGTTAAAAGCCAATTAGAGTTCCATTACAAGCTTAGAGAGACGCGAGTTAATTCCATTATAGGAGACGCAATGTATATGTATATATTATCGTTCCATCTGTATGCACCGGCAACGAGACGAGTGTCCTCTTCGTCATAACGCAATATCGATTGCTTTCAGCGTTCTCGAGCCTCGCTTCGTTCGAGAGACGTCTCTCGAGTGACGGGAACATACACCATGACTCTCTCGTCCACCTCACGCGTCCAACCATCGCATATCGATATTTCAACGTGTTTTTAAACTCGCGGTACGCGACTAAGGGCTCGAGACTTTGACAAACTGTATCTAATGAGTTATTCCATTGAAACTCTAGGTTTTTGCACAAAATTACTGTCGAGGATGCACGCTGCATCGTTGGAATGCAACGAATTTGGCGTTTTTCTTAAAATTCGATTTTTTTCAAAAATTTCAATTTTTTTTTTCCTTCATCGAGTTTGTCGCTAAAAACATTCCCAAAAGAGTAATTTTCGAGTTTATTTCGATCGAAAAAACGTGCAGAAAGTGACTCTAATGAGTTGTTCCATCGAAACTCTAGGTTTTTGCACAAAATTACTGTCGAGGATGCACGCTGCATCGTTGGAATGCAACGAATTTGGCGTTTTTCCTAAAATTCGATTTTTTCACGAATTTCAATTTTTTTTGTTCCCTCATCGAGTCTGTCGATAAAAACATTGCCAAAAGAGTAATTTTCGAGTTTATTTTGATCGAAAAAACGTGCAGATACTGACGTTGAAGTTTGCATCGTTGGAATGCATCGAAATTCTTTATTTCTTTATCAAATCTCATGATAAAAATGCAGAATCCAATTGCGATGATAAAACGATAGATTTTTGCGACGCGAAAAATAAATGGGCTCGAAAAATTAGCACGATTTGGAAAATAAACCAAATGATCGACAAAAAGGAAATATTTATCGTTGCATTCGAACGCTGCGAACTTGAGCGTCATCTGAAACTTGGTTGCATGCCCAACAGTGCAAATGTCTAAATAATTGTTGAACATATTCGAAGCGAGTGTTCGAAGCAACATTTGAAAATCCTAACGAGACCGAGAAAACCGAGAGAATGATAAAAAAAAATGCTGCTTATCATAATTGGCAATATAATTATTAAATCGTGCGTAAGGAAAAGACTAGTAAATTTTCTCGTAACGCTACGTCCGAGAGTTGTAAAATAAAGTGAAAAGTTGAGTAGAGAGACTTACGGTTCCGGAGTGTGGTAAGGGCTGTTGATGTGTCGGACGTACTGAGTGCTTTGGAAGACTCGGAAAGCCAAGCTCGATAGGAAATCCCTGGCAGTCAAGAGTCCAGCTGCTGGTCTCAGAGTGAATCCAGTTTTGCTCTTGAGGAAGTCGCTGACTTCCTGGAGCTGGGGAATGCGATGAGCTTCGAAGATTTTTTCGTCGCGAAGTTCTTTGAAAACTCGTTGATACTCGATGCAGGCGTGTTTGGGGACAAGGTCAACGACCGTGTTGAAGACGCGAAGCCAAGTCTCGTTCTCGGTCTCGGTGTAGGGAATCAAAGGGATCGGGTCTCCGTATTTGTAGGCGAATGCTATTTCGGCGATAATCTTTCTGCGGGCGCGATATTCCTTGTCCGCGAAGCCAGGGTGATTCATATCAAGGTCAGGCTCGTACTTGGTCATCAAGTGGTTGCAACTGTCGAGCTCGGAAGCATGACGAGGGAACCAGGGATCTTTGATGCTGACGGAATTGTCAGCGAGCAATGTGACTCCACCGAGTGACGAAGTTTGACGAAGATTGCGAATCAGCTGGAGAAGAGCTTGTCGGGTCATGTCGACCTTGACGAGAACATCGAACTGAAGGCCTTCTTTGCGACTGGGACGGGATTCCACGTGAGTTACAGTTCCCTTGAAATTCTCAACAGTCTTCAAAATCCTGGCCAAACTTCCGATTCCCTCGCGCATCCTCAATACCAACGCGGCCTTTTGGACCGTTGATTCCGACTCCGGAGACTCGGTAATGGTCTTTGCCAGCACGACCTCCTCCTCGGTAAGCCCGTAATCTAACGATTCGATAAAAAAACCTCAGTTAATAAAATGCCGACCCGGAAATAAAGATCAAAAGGCTAAAGTTTTTTTCTCCGCGGGAATCGCAGCAAATGGCTGAGAATCGAGCCGAGAGCTCGGCAAAGTATAATCGCGACCAATTTTCACTCTATCGCTCGTTTATCCTCCAGTGCCATTTGCGGCGTGTCAAAAGGAAAAGGGAAAAAAAGATAAAGAATTGGGAGAATAAAAGGGACGAAGAAATAGAGTGTGCGAGTATTTTGAGCCGATTCACTTATTCCTCGAGCAGAAACCCCTTTTTCCTCCTCGTGCGGACTCGACCTCGCAGACGTCAAATGGATCATCATCATTTTTATCCCCCCCCTCGGTCTGCAAAACTACGTGCTCGAGAAAAGCTCCGAATAAAATGTCTTTACAGTTTCTTTCTTGCTGCGTTGCTGGGTCAGGGGAAAAAGCGAGGGGGATGAAATGGCGCGAGAAAATGTGCAGGGGGATGGCAATCGAGACGTGGAATTTCTTTTGCTCTAAGTGGCGCACAACAGCGCTCCAAAGACTTCCAAGGAGCAGACTCCGCGCGCGTGGGTGTTGCAGACATTTATTTTCTCTCTCAAGCTTTCTCGATTCAGTGGCATGCACGAAAATAAAGTCACGACTCTATATGGACTTTATACACTCTATTACACGCTGCGAAATGCACAAAGCTCTTTCGAGCCTGACGCGTAATTCGCACCAAAGTGCTGGACCAAAGTCACCACCAAGTGCACGCGCGCGGAGCAGACTCTCGCGACAATAAAACTCGAAATAGAGAGAAAACTCTTGAGCCGACGTTTCCACGCTTATCCTTGTATTACCTCCTCGCAACCTTTTGCCTTTTTTTTTTACCTTTTTCTCATTCGCGGACTCGAAATTGAGATGAAAAATTTTTGCCACCAAAAACACGATCGAGTCAATATTTTTTTTTTTTTTTTCGATTTTGTTATTTTTATGGGGAAACAATTTTTGGCAAACGTTTCCATGCTTTTTCGCGATCCTTGTTACCTCCTCGCAAACTTTTGCCTTTTTTTTTACTTTTTTCTCACTCGCGGACATTTTTGCCACGAGAAACACGATCGAATTAATATTTTTTATATTTTGTTTTTCCGATTTTGTTATTTTTATGGGGAAACAATTTTTAGCAAACATTTTCACGCTTTTTCGCGATCCTTGTTACCTCCTCGCAACCTTTTGCCTTTTTTTTAAACCTTTTTCTCACTCGCGGACTCGAAATTGAAATGAAAAATTTTTGCCACGAGAAACACGATCGAGTCGATATTTTTTATATTTTTTTTTTGCGATTTTGTTATTTTTATGGGGAAACAATTTTTGGCAAACATTGAAAATACTCACCATCGTGAATGTCGGGCTTTCCTTCGCTGTCGGAGGACGAAGCTTCCGCTTTAGCTTCTGCAATTTACAAAAAAAACGACGACGCAACATTTAACATGCTTCATGCCGAAAAAACTAAAAAAAAAAAGGGGAGGAAAATCGAGGATGGAAATATTTAATTTACCTTCTTCCTTGGCCGCGGTACTCAGCGTCTCTGATTGATCGTCGTCGCTCGACGACGCGTCCACGTACTGTTCGTCTTGCTCTTGCTCGTTCTGAGTCGCTTCGATTTCCGGATCAGCGTCAGAGTCTGATTTTTTACCATCGAAAAACAATAATATCAAATCTCGTGCAACATGCGCGCCTTGACAAACATTTTTCAACCTCTCAAACGTGCGATTGAGGTTCCATCGAATTTACACACTGATTCAAAAAAAAAAAAACAAATAAAAATAAAAACTCACCATTGGCTCGTTGACGCGCTTCTTCGAGGACGCTCTGCTTGGTCTGCTTGACAACCAAAGTCTCGAAGCGCGCATCATCGACGAGTGAACGGCGACGCGCTGGGTAACCGTTCTGCAAAAAAAAAAAACAAAAAAATTAATTTCAAAGGGTTAAAAAAAAAATAATAACTCGTTGGGTAGCGAGATGGTGAACTTGATCTTGTTGTTTCTGAACTTTCGTAAGGACACAGCTCGTGCAAGTGTCGCTCTTACGAAACTATATAACGTAATGATTGGTTGGTTAGTCGCGGGCGAGAGAACCGGAAATGCAGGTTGTCCTTGGCACAATTAGCTTCCGGTTCCCGCAAGTACGATCGGCACGTAAATAAATGTGCGTGGTCGTAGGAGAGCCCGTGAGCGAGTCCAGTGTCACTGGCAACGATGAGGAAATCTGGTTTCCTCTGCATGCCGAGTCTCGCACAGAGCCCGAGCTCTACTGCTGCTTGTGAAACACGCTCGAACGATCCGGAACCGGTTCCGGCCGATCTTTTTACACACGCTGCTCAACCAATTTAACGGAATCTGCTGCTTCAAACGCCACGACGTTACGAAACCGAATTCCCTTGTATTCGCGTTGTTCAAGTTTAACCTCCTCCTCCTCCTCCTTCTCCCCCTTAAAGCCCAGAATACGGAAATAAAAGGCGAAAGCGGATCAAGCTCTCCGGCGCTTTGAACCCTCGTCACACACGCGCTCTCGTCAACCAACGGAAATTAATTATAACGCTCGAGAAACTTGTCCTCTGTCTCCGCGCGCTCAGGGAAGAACATCGCCGCAACCGAATCTTGTCAATTACTCACACGTCCACACACACACACGCTTCTTCAGTCCGATTGCAAAAATCTAATGGAAAATCGTTAAAGAATAACGGGGCCAAGTACTTTTCTGCGTTCAGGTTTATTGTAAGAAATACGCGACGAAGCGATGCGAGTGCGTGCGAACTGTGCCAACATTCGTCATGCGCTTGCATCGGCAATTATTTTCACGTCTATGGGGAATTTAGTGCCAAACGCTATGCAGCACGAGACTCTTGTTCGTTTTTTATTTTTGTGGAGATTTTCGTTTCGTTTTCTTCTGCTCCGCGCAGATTCGTCCATTTTCCTGCCTTCAATAATAATTCTGTAAAGTCGGATTTTTTCGTTTGATATCGTCCAATCGTTTGAATCGTGAGTAAAAAGGATTGTACACGAGCAATGAGTCAATATCAACGGGGTCCTTGATCTATGCACAAACCACGCGAGCCCCGCACTTGTTAAGCCGCGAGTCGTGGCCAAGGACTCGCGCGCGGTGCGTGAGTTTTATTAGCGCGCGTTTAATTTTTTCTCAAGCGTTTCTTTGGCTGAATTTAATGCTGAACGTGCTGGGGCAATGCGTCATGAGAATTAGCGAGTAAAATAGTTTGCGCAGTTGCATCAAAATTCGCGACAACGGGGCCTTAAATTGTCTCAATTTTTTTGGCCACGATTTCGAATTTAAATCCAAAAAATAAAAAATAAAAAAAAAATCACGTAATAATAAATAAATTGCGAGATACGAGGACAAGATTTCTCGACATTTGCACCAACAACGTTATTATTAATAATTGAAAGGGAAGGAGATGAAAAAAAAAATAAAAAAATTGCGTGAAATACGCACATTGCAGCGGACGTGGGAATTGCGCAATCGCGGAATGTCTCGCGTAGACGTCATTATAATAAATACTGCACAAGATTATGTATTACTCTGGCGAGTGGCAGAATAAAAAAACAAGTGCGCCCGCGACTTGATAAATAAGTAAATATTAATTGAATAGCAGAAAATAACGAGTTTAGAGGAAAAATTAAAGGTTGGGGGATAAAAAATGCGCAAAGAAATGGAAACTATTGATTATTGAGAGTATCGCGAAGAAGCGGTGGATCTGGCACGTGAAAAAAACATGTAAATACAGTGATTAACTCGCTTCACCGATTTGCATAGTCGATTGCATTTTTTTTCTTCTCTAAACAATATGCAATGCATTTTTTCAAACGGAGCTTTTGAATAATATGGAAAAGGAATAACGCGCGTGGTTGTTTGTGTCCGCGAGACGATTGCGATCGAGTGCGAGAGAAAAGGAGCGAAGCCGAGCCTCCGCGAGCTCGGGCATAACGGAACGACTCGCATCGTCACGAAGATTTGCATCTTCGGACCGCGAACACGATAGTCGTGACAAAAAATGACGAATTTGTCAGTAATTAGATGCGAGCACGCCCTTCGTCGCTCAAACTGATTATTTTCATTTTCANAAAAAAAAAAAAAAAAAAAAAACAGGAATAAATTGATTTACAGACGCGAGACCATGTGCGCGCTGCGGTAACGAGCAGCAGCACGTACAATCACTCTTTCCGATTGAATTATAAAATATTCATAATTATCATGCGAGCAAGGCCGATCGTGATTTCTCAATATTGTATCGCGAGGCGCAAAACAAGCCCGAGAGACGAGACAAGTATCGAAGCGGCATATTCAGTGAAACGAGGAAAGAAACAGACCCGTTTGAATCGCTCTTAGAAACGTTGAAACACGCGTATCTATTTTCTCGAACGCGCGGTTTTGCTGTTTATTCTCCGTACGAACGCGACAACTCCGCCTCAGCATCTCGCGGCTCTGCGCTTTTTTCACCTGCTGCCTCTGGAATCCGTGCAAGGTCATCGCAAATGAGTTTTTGTCTCTCCCCTCCATTCTCCCATGAATTATACACGCGGCCGTTACATTAGCTGCGTGGACTGTGAATTTTCATTCTAATTACGATTTTTCTCGAAAATTGAAAAATTTACCATTTTTTTTTTCAATTTTTCATCGTTACCAAACGATGCAATGAATTTTTCAATTCTCGCATGAATTTTACACGCGGTCGTTACATTAGCTGCGTGGAGTGTGAGTTTTCATTCGAATTACGATTTTTCTCGAAAATTAAAAAATTTACCATTTTTTTTTTTTCAATTTTTGATCGTTACCAAACGATGCAACGAATTTCTCAATTGTCGCATGCATTTTCCACGCGGTTGTTACATTAGCTGCGTGGACTGTGAATTTTCATTCGAATTACGATTTTTCCTCGAAAATTAAAAAATTTACCATTTTTTTTTAAATTTTTCGTCGTTACCAAACGATGCAATGAATTTCTCAATTCTCGCATGAATTTTACACGCCGCGGTTACATTAGCTGCTCGGACTGTGAATTTTCATTCGAATTACGATTTTTCTCGAAAATTAAAAAATTTACGTATTTTTTTTGTTCAATTTTTCATCGTTACGTTCGCGACCTTTTTCGCGAGTCTTTTCTTCTGGTCCCGCGCGAGCACGATACATACGGGACTTGATCGTGCAGCTTGTATAATATTTCGATCACCTGGTATAAATAATGACGAAAGTTTCATAATTAATTGGCGACTCAAACGCTTAAACACGTGATAGCCGCGATACTGAGGTATTTAAGTGACATAACAGGACGTACGAGAGTGTCGCTTCTAACTAAACATTACTCGGAACACGTAGGAGTGATTATTTATCGTCTATATATAGCCAAAGTTCGACAAGAGTATTTCTTTCTCTGTAGAGACACTCGTGCGCGCGACTCGTTGAAAAAAAAGGTCCATCTAACGGTTACCGAACGTGTATGTTTAAGAGACATTCATTGAGACTACTTTCTCCAGTCTAGCAGCTCGTGTATGTAGTGGCAGGAGCCTTTAGTCACGAGTTTATACAGAATCATTCAATGTTTACCCACTTTTCAACGTTCTTAAGATCCTCGCCAACTTCTAGCTCATTAATATATTTCATTAATTAATTAATCGTTAATTAATCAATAATTAATTAATTTTTATCGATGAATTAATTAATATATCGAATAATATCGATGAAATAATTAATCAATAATTAATTATTTTTATTAATATATTTCATTTATTAATTATTCGTTAATTAATCAATAATTAATTAATTTTTATTGATGAATATTAATTAATTAATCAATAATTAATTATTTTTATTAATTAATCAATAATTAATTATTTTTATTAATAGTTCTCGATTAATTACCAATGATTAATGAATTTGATTCGTTAATTATTAATTCATTGAGTAAATTCATTTTCAATTGTTTTTTTTTTATAACTTTTTGTTCATTTTGGAGTAAATTTTTTGCTCAGCGTTTGAGCACCTTGACCTTTATCGCAACAGTGCGACGAAAACTCGCGGGAGAATAATAATAATAATAATAATCTCTTTACATGCACCTGTGCAAGTGGATTTTATTCTTTGATGCCGCATCACGTCGACTCTCGCGTTGAGTATTATTTCAATCTTGTTCGTCAAAGTTCTGACAGTTGAGACTCGCTCGCCCGTATCAGTATATTTATGTTGCTTCTCGTGCGGGCTGCATACTGCTCCGTCGCTCACGAGATATATTTCGTATCGTGTTGAATTTGGCGTCGAGGAATTTTTGGATTATTGAGGGAAAATCGAAAAACATATCGTTTTGGGGGAGAATTTATAAACGTTGCGATTCGCTTTTTGGTTATCGAATGATTTATTCATTTTTTTTTTTGCTCCGTTGGAAATATTTTCGAGTTTTTTTTTTTTTTTTTTCTCGCTGTCTCGGAGTTTAGCGACAGACGGAAATAATTAATCGATAATACAGTTCAAACACTCGTACGGAATCCCTGATAATCGAGAGCCATAAATCGTCAACGAATCGCCGCGAGCTATTATCCGGCCGCGCGCGCGAGGGGCAGTCTGAGAAAAAATTGCATTTTCGGGTTTTCGCACTTTTCGAAGCGTTTTTTCTTTTTTTTTTTGCAACGTTTTTGAAAATTTCTTTTGCCAACGAAATATTCTTTGAGATTTGTTTATTTTTGCGTCCATTTTTTTTGAAACTCGTGCGAGGAAGCCCGCGCCAAAGTTCTCGACGTCGCGACGCGCCAGCCTCGCGATCGAGACACTAGAATTCGTCCGCGCCCGTTGGAGAAAGTCTCGCGAGGGGATCGCTCAACCCGGACAAGTCTCTTCTCCGAGCGATAAAAATATAAACCCGACGGATTAAAAAAATATGAAAAAAAANAAAAAAAACAAAAAATGTCTCTCCCGACGATGATAATCGTCGCGGGCGTTTTAAACTGCGCGCGGGTTAATTGACCGATCGCGTCGTAGTCGTCGTCCGCGATAAACATGCAGATCCGCAAGTGTAAAGTTCAAAATACTTTGCTGCGCGAGGGCGAAAAATATTTAATGAATACCGTATTATCGCGCGCGTCGAATTGTTTCGAGATGAAGAAAAAATTGGATCGCGAATTCCAAATGGAAATGATGGTCGTGGCGAAAAAATATCGAAAAATTGCCGGAGCTCAAGATTTTTCGTCTTTTTTACAGAAAAATGAAAATAAAACGTTTAGAAAAAAATCAATAAATCGTTTGCGGCGATTACCCCCTCGCTGCAGAGATCCTCGCGAGCGATTCCGTCGATCGCGCCAAAGTAACGGGAATTACGCGTCAGCAGGTGAACCGCGCGCATCTGATATCTTTGTGACTCATCGCGCGCGCATTAACGAACCGTTTCGCACTGACGTATAGATTTATAAATCCGTTAACAAAGTAAAACATTCAATCGCCCAATGAAATCGAATCCTCGACGAACGATTTCTTGCAAAACGCGANTTTTTTTTTTTTTTTTTTTTTCGATCTAATTTTGTGGGAAAAAGAAACCGATTGATGGCGCGAGTCGCGAAAATGGTGATGCAGAGAGTCGAATTGCGATAATCCTATCGGGAAATAACGAACGTTTACAAAATTTGCGCAAGTTTGAAAAAATTGAAGAATCGCAAGGAACGCCGGAAGCGTTCGCCAACCGGTAGGCCAAACGAGCAACAACGATCGAGACGTGTGCGAGCTTCGCAGCATCCGTGAAAGTGAAAGAGCCCCGCGTGACTCGCTCTTCACACGCGCGCAAACTTTTTTCGCGTCTCGCGCTCAATTTATTCGATGTTTGACAAAGTACGTGCTCGTGAGGAGGAACGATAGTCGTGACGATAATTATTGCGCGATCTTTTAGTTGCTAATTGAGAAAAAAAAAATTTGCGTCTAATTTTTATTTTTTGGCGATTTTTTTTTTTTTTTTGTTGCTTTTTTGAGAAATTTTTCGCGAAAGAATTTTCTCGGGCTGTGCAATTTTGCGCGTGGCTCGCCGTTTGAATCGATTACAAAAGTTGATTACGAGATATATCGAAAGAATGGATTTGTTGGAGTGTTTCTCGTGCTCGATATTTTGGCCATTGGCCAATTAAGAAAAAGAGCGCGTCCAAGGTCGTTCCCATGGTTTTTATTTATTTGCTTTATTCATTTACGCGCCTTGTGCAATTTCTTGGACAATCGATCGAGCACAGACGCGCTCCCGAGCGTTTTAAAACTTTCTCCAAGTTGGAGACAGCGAATTTTTGAAGCGCGGGGAAACGCGTTGCTCGACGTCGCGTTATCATCGTCCGGAGCGATTTTTGTTGGAAAAAGGATCAATAATCACAATCTTCCGGTTTATTTTGTTGCTCCGTGAGTCACGATTCTTTGGCCTCAAACTTTTTAAATTTCATGCAAAGAAAAAAAACCGGGTTGTTATGATTGAGGAATTTAGAGAAAAATAAACACTCACGAAATTTGTTGTTTTAGAATTTTTCAAGTTTTTCGATAAATGGGGAGAAAAAAATTGGTGAAAAAGGCGAATTAATGCGAAAGGATGTCTGGCCCAAGAGCTATTTTGCTATTTACGAGATAAAACGTTTCCCGTTTCCGATTTAATTCCCCGCCGTGTAAAAAAATGTTTTGGCCATTTTCGGCCAACGTGCGCTTCCGATGCGAAATATATCGCGAGGCCAGAGAATTATTACCGAGAGCAAAGAGAAAAGGCGATTCACGCACCAAGACTCGACTCTTTCTCTCACACACACACACACGCACATTTTGTTCTGATGCAATTTTTTCGTAAGTTACGAAATAAAATCTCGTGGCAACGGAATGAGAAAACAAATTTAATGGGGAATGCGGACATCTCTTGTGCCGGTTATGGCTCTGGAAGTCTTTTTGCTATACCACACTCTGGCTACTGCGTCGCGCGTGAAAAGTCACGTAGATCGTTGGTAACGCACTAACCTGATCCATCCCTCGATGGACCAACAAAAGTTTTTAAAGAAAACGCTAAAGACTTTGATTTTGCTTCTTCATAGAGTGTCTGAGGGTGGAAATTTTTTTTTTTCGATTTTTAATGACAATTTGCTTAAAATTTCCCGAAACATCGATCGTGTGTGTGTTTGGGTTGATAACTCGAGAACGGTTCGAGCTACAGAGCTCCCGTTTTGCACAAATTTTAATCTACACGAACTTTTCATTCTCTGAGAATTTTTTTTTTCAATTTATAGAAAAATACGAATTTTAGGGAATTTTGAAATTTTCAAAAAAACGCCTGTCGACGCTCCAACTTTTTTTAATGCATAGAGTATCATAATAGGAAGGTTGGCATTGAATTTGGAAAATATCGATTGAACGTTTTGGATTTTGTGATTTTTCGGAATATTTTGAAAATTTGAATTTTTTGAAAAATCGTCCAACCGCTCTAATTTCTGCAAATTTTCTCTCAACTTTCTAGAAAAGTTGTCGAAATTGTATAATTTAAATGCAAATACAAAAAAAAGCTGCAAATTGTTTTTTTTTTTCGATTTATGGAGAAAACTCGTTGAATTTATTTTCGGTGTGTACGATTTTTGGAATTTTGTCGAAATGCGGCGGGAAAACTTACCTCGATGCTGTAGGATTTCTTGATGGCGAACATCTCGCGATTCTTTTGGGCCGCAGCAACTGCCATCATGATCCGTATGCGAAGAGCGTGTGCGGTGTCAAAAAGTGTGAATGTTGGGTTTCTCGCACAAGAATACGTTCACAGCTGGTCCGTTGTCGTTGTTGTTGTTGTTGGTGGTTCGGTGGTTGCTTCGACGTTACAAATGGTCGTTGACGTGACGAATAACCGATTGACACGATTTCAAGGGCCTGAACTCTTGGTAAAATGGAAAAACAAGAGTCTCACTGCCTGAGATTTGCGCAAGCGATAGTCAGCGACGATTTATAGTCAGGACAACGAAAAACTCTGCCGGAGAGTATTTTCCGATGTAATAATAATCCGCGAGGATAAAAAGCCTCGAAATAAAACCGATAAATGTTTGAAAAAATGGTCGAGCCACACGGGGGTGTCTAAGAACTTCCTTGATTACGACCACAGTGTTGCAAGTCTGTCGTAACGAGTTTCTAGCCTCTGGATCCTTCGGGACGTTCAAATTACACGATGAGACTCGTTTATATATTTTTCTCAACACTCGCTTTTGTTTATAAATATTCAACGGATTGTTGAATTAATGGAAAAAAAGTAATTGTTTGGATGAAGAACAAAACAACAACCAAATCCTCACGACTGCGGGATTTCGTGTCCTGCTTTGGCGAAGCGAACGAGCGAATGCGACGTCGGGGCTGCTCGAGCCTCCATATAAACGTTGCTTCCCTTCACCGCCTCGCGCACGGGGGTCAGGGGTGCCCCCACCCACCCGCGTTTCGGGTGGTCCGCGCGCGCCTCCGTACTACTCTATTCGCACTCCCGCGCCACATCTCCACCGCCGCCACGCTGATCCAAACGACACACACTTTTTTTTTGTTTTTTTTTGTTTTTTTTGTTTTTTTTATGCACGATTCTCGTCTCTCTCGCTCGCTAAACTCTCTCGTCCTCGTTTCCACGACTCGTTGACACCAGAGTCCTCCTCCCCTCCCCGTCCTTATCGTTTTTACTATCAAACGCGCGTTTATACGCGAGAGCAGCAACGACGATGCTGCTCTCGCGTTTACAAGATTTTGCTATATCGTTGGCGCGCGACAAACGCAAAAATATCGCGCGTAATGTTTAGCGATATTGGAAAAAGAAAAGGAAAGAGATAAACGTGTGCGAGATATTGTTTCTGACGAGAGTTTGACGCGAGCCCGCGAACCGGAGGCTTCCCATTGGATGCCCTCGTCGGGGGGATCCACTGCGCCGGCGCTCTCTGCCCCGGGGAGATCCCGCGACAGAAACACCACCTCACGCGCCCTCCTCTGCGCGGAGGAACTCTCTCTGACTCATTCTCGCGCGAGCAGAGACGAGCGCGAGAAACGCCTCCGGGATCGTACTCGATTTTTTTCTTATTCTTTTTCATCGTGACACACGGACTCCCCTTGGGAAAGACCAACTATTTTCAACGACACCTGATCGTCGTCCCGTTTTTTTCCGGGATTGTCACAATTTTTTAAATTCGGGAAAACATTTTTTTAACATTTTTTTCGCGAGTCTAGAAAAAAAATCGATGCTTTTGCTAATTTTTTCTTCATTTTTGTCGCGATTTAGGGAAGCGACGGATCGAACCGGAAATCGCGATCATTAGTAGATTTTGTCGGTAAACGTTTTTTTTTTTACGTTGGAAAAATTCGAAATCTTCGGCTTGGAATTTTAATTATAAAATTTTCGAAAAATTCATTTTTTCATAAATTTTTGATCGAAAAAATGGAGCGATTCGTCGTATTTGCCGCGGTGGACAAAGTATAAGCGTTGACACTTTGTCTGTAAACGTTTTCTTACGCAACGTCCGTCTGTGGAGCTGCGGACACACCGCGTTCGTTCAGCTTGTCATTACGTTCGGAAAAAACGCAGGTTACCGTTCGAAATCTTTGGTTTGGAATTTTAATTATAAAATTTTAGAAAATTTCATTTTTTCATAAATTTTTGATCGAAAAAATGGAGCGATTCGTCGTATTTGTCGGTGGACACGAATGACCCAGTTTTTTACGGACAAAGGGTCAAGTATCAATGATTTTTGATAATTGCGGAAATACTTTGGTTAGCAAAACTGAGCGAGTGACTTTGAATCAAGGGGGTGGCAAGAATCTCGCCGCAAGATAAAGATTCTAAAAGGCTGCCTGACTAATACTCGCCATTACTACTAGCTACGTAGTCAGACTCGATATCACGTGTTATGATGGACGACGGGGATCGATTCGTAGAAATTTAGCAACGAATCCATTTATTTCCTCGCAGGAAAAGCCGCGATCGCGAAATGAAAAATTTTGATAAAAATCGTTCGTTTGGAAAAATCGATCGAAACGTTTTTTTCGATCGAATTCATTTTTTGATTAAAATCTTAATTATCGGATACTCGTGTGTCCGATTGAGCCTCAGGCATCGATCGATTCCCACGTCCCTCCCTCCTCCATTCCCATGCTCTCGTCTCTCTCCCACCAGAATTTTTATAAACACGTTTGTGTCTGTTCCGCTGCGTGCGAGACTTTCAGACATTTCGGTATTTACAGTCAATTGCTCGTGTGACGATCTTGTGACGTCTTCAGCTTCGCTAAAGACGCCATGGGCCTTATAGAAACGGAGAATGTAAGGCCCGAGAGCTTGTTGCGCGTTGGTTTGTTTATATTTGTAGGATATGCCCGTAGGCTCGTGTGACCTCACACTGACGTCACTAAACTTTGAGCTCCTTTTCGATCCATTAACCTTGTTCGCCGCGCGCGGTTCTTACGCACGTTGACGAGGGAATTTCCTATCGCGCGTCAGCATCATTATTGTTTATAACAATTTTCAACATTTCGACACGTTTCTTCATTGTTTCCCATTATGGAAATTGTTTTTTCGTTTCTTGATACTCGGAAATATTAAAACGTGAAAATTTTGATCATTTTTCCAAATTTCGAGTTCGAAATTATTCGGGGCATAAAATTAAATTTCAGTTGATAAAAAACAAAAAAGAATAAAAGATTCTGTGCATTTTGGTTTTCAAAAAAAAAAATTCAGACTTTGAATTAATTTTCTTGCAATTTTAATTTTTTACTTTTTGGGATGAAAATTTATTGAGATGAATTTCCGAAATGTTTATGAGCGTCAAATGAATAATTCTCAATTCAATTCAATTCTCGTAATTAATCATTTCCACGGGCGTAATAATAGAAAGCTGTCGAAAAATAAATGGGGGACTGAGTGGCTGGACACGAGGGTGACCCAAACTCTTGGCTCTTTTTCATCATTTCTGTTGTTTTGCTTTTTATGAACGATGAAACTTTCTAAGGAGAAGTCACACATTCTCTGGCTCGATCAATATTCATTGGTCGCGTCGTGGTTTTCGTTATCCTGACAGTAAATACGTTGGTCAATTATTTTTCCTCGCATCCCAATTTTTTGAATGATTTTTTTTATTTTTGGGATTATTGAAAATATTTTAACGGACATTTGGCCAATTAAAAAAATGGTTGCCAGGGTGCGGTGACGCGGAATTCCGGAGTTTGTTTCGCGAGAGTTAAAATTAAGCATCCGTGTCGGAAGAAAAAAACGGAAATACAAAACAAGACTTCGCAGGTGATAAAAACACGTAATTCAGCTTCGAATCGTAATAATGGATTATCGCGTGTGTGTGTCATCGCGTGAATTACGAGGAGGAGAAAAAAATGTTTGGATTTTCGGCAGCAGACGCGTTTTTTTCATCTCGTTGAGGTTTTTCTTTTTTTCTCATCGTAACGTGCGAGCCACTGGCAGTGCAAAAACAATGTTGATCTCGTTGAGGCTAGGAATTGAAAAAAATCCGAATAAATTTGGCTCGTCATCGATGTTTCGGTCATTAAACGCTCCAAGGCAGCGATTCGCAACGTTTTTTAATGGCAAATAAAAAAAGAATCCTGTGGAGGACACGAAAAATAGGACCAAACAGGAATTTAAACGTCTCGCTTCAGTTTTTTTTTCTTTTTTCATTTTTCTTCGTGAAAAAAAAAAAAAAAAATGTTCGAAGAAAAAATTAATAAATCGCGTGAACGTCGAGAGATTCGGGACTTTTGACAAACATTTTTCCACAAATTTAACGTTTTTATTTTTAGGCGATAAAATTATTATTTCCCATCGTATTTTGTTGATCGCGATGCTTCCGATATTTAAAGAGCGCGCGGGGTAAAATATATAAAATGCACGCACGCTCGATTGCTCGATTATAAGATCGCGAGTGTGTGCCATAAAGACAAAAACCTGATCTTACTTTCATGTACCAAGGCCATGTGCCCTGAGACACGGGGTAACGGAGTGAGACCGAGTGGCACTTGCTCTCCGCAAACTCCACCTACTTGCTATTACTTTGCGTCTTAATATTTTCAATATATGTTAATAATCGGGCATTTATATACAGGAAGTCCCAAAAGTCAGAGATAATCGAACTCNTATTTCATTATTAATTTTGACAAATTCTTTCCGTAGCTGCGAAAATCGTGAGTTTCCATGCAGAAGATGAAAGAAAAAAAAAAAAAACACACAAAAAATTACAAACGAATCCAACGAACTCGCGCGCGGCGGGTTTCCGCGGGATTTCGCGTGTCACGGCCAAAGATCACCTTTCTTTCCGATCCGCGTCTTGGTCCATACACCGATCAAGGTTATTCTTTAAATTGATTTATGACTAACGATCCGGAGTGGCCAAAAATATCGATTTTTTTTTTTAGTGTCCGGCAGCAGCCGCAGCGCTCCGGAACACTCTTTATATTTATTTCCACGCAAAAATGATTGCCGAGTTTTTCTTTGCAATCCTCGATCATTCGTCATGGTGGAAAGAAACTTGATTAAGAATTTTTTGTTTTTTTTTTTTAGTTATTTCGCTAATCCGGGGTCTAATTGACCCCGATTTTGAAAAATTCATATCTTCGGTAAAATTTGACGAAAAGCGTTCCAACTGGGCTCATTCTTTTCGTTTTTTAATGCAGAATCACGCGAACCTCGGGCAATTTTGCTTAAAGTCGAAAAATTATTAAAAAATTCCGTAAAACGATAAAAATCGGGAGAACGAAGAAATGGTGCGAAAATTAATGTTTTTAGGGTTAATGATGGAAAGAACTTGATTAAGAATTTTTTGTTTTTTTTTTTGTTTTAGTTATTTCGCTAATCCGGGGTCTAATTGACCCCGATTTTGAAAAATTCATATCTTCGTTAAAAATTGACGAAAAGCCTTCCAATTGGGCTCATTCTTTTCGTTTTTTGATGCAGAATCACGCGAGCCTTGGGCAATTTGGCTTAATGTCAAAAAATTATAAAAAAATTCGGTAAAACGATAAAAATCGGGAGAACGAAGAAAAGGCCCGGAAATTAATGTTTTTTTGGGTTAATCAATTATTTTGTTATGTGGAGAATCGAGGAGATTGAAAAATTGCGGCTGAGGAGGGAATTTTCAGTTGGAATCGTTGAATACGATGATGCGTGTCGATGAGTGATGATATTCTAATGATATATCATTACAATTTAACTCGGCAATTGATCTCACATCTTCCGTGGGTGTTACAAGATAATCTGTTGGTTGAATCGTCTTGCCTCTCGTTACCAGATTATTGTGCACCGATAATTACCTTGACCTTGAAAAAACCTATCACAATCGGACTTGCGATCGCGCAAGGTTCTTTCCATATGAATTCCCATCGAAAACTTTAATGTTATTGACGCTAATTAGAGGCGTTTTTTTTTTTTTTATTAATCTTGAAAAACATTTGCCGGGCGTACGTGCGATTCGAAGAATCGCGTTCGGAAGCCCCGGCAATAAAGATCGAGGCCTAAATCGTGCCCTTCGATGATCGCGTCTATAATTTGTGCCGATCGAAAGCATGCGGCTATACAAAAAATTGATTGTTTTCATTGCAACATCGAATGATGCTCGATTCTCAGGATTTTCGTCATCTTGAGAAAAAAAAAACGAAAAAAAAATAACTTGCCGTTTAAATCCAAGCTGAGGATTATATAATATATTTTTCCAACTCTTATATAATTGAGATTTTTTAGTCTCGGAAACTTTATATTTTCCATAGAAATTATGGGAATTTATTCATTTATTTGTTGGAAGAAAATTTTATGATTCTCTTTTATTTTTATTTTATTTATTTATTTATTATTTATTTGCAGTGATTGAAAAAAAATTAATAATTAAAATAAAATAATTACCAATAATTGAAATAAATGAAAATCAATATTTTATAAATAAATAAAAATTTATTATTTTTATTTTATCAGTAAATTATTTGCGGTAATTGAAAAAAATTGAATAATTGAAATAAAATAATGACTAATAATTGAAATAATAATAATAATGTAGAAATAAATAATTAAATAATTACAAAATAAAAAAAATATTATAAATATGAAATAAATAAAATAAATATTTTTTAAATAAACAAAATTTATCGATTAGTGACGAAATAAATGTTTCGTAGGTACTGTAAATTTTCCATAGAAATGATGAGAATGTATTCGTTTATTTGTTGGAAGAAATATTCATTATTCTCAGCTTTGCCTCGATCTCGAGATTGGTTTATTTTTATTTTATCAGTCAATTATTCGCGGTGATTAAAAAAAATGATAATTGGCTCTAAGGAACTCAATACCATAGCCATAAAGGATATTTGCTTAATGATTAGAGGGAATGACGGAAGTATGCGCGCGCGTGGTTAACACTAAGGCCACTTCTAAGGATGAACTGGCAAATCGATTTATAATAATCCTTGCGCGATATATCAAGGGCAGATCTTGTGGATATTGCTTTTTCAACCAGGATATCCTCATCCCTCTTCCTTCGTGTCCCTACGGACTTCTTATTAATAATTGATTTGCTTGTTTCGTTAAATTGTCAACTTTCATATCGTCGTGAGGGAATTAAATTTTTACTAAAAATTCGATAGAAACGATAATTTATAAAAATTGTTCGATCTCTTGAAAATTTGACGTGACAAAAATCTTGGCCATTTTTTCGTGTCTCTACGGATTTGTTATTAATTGATTTGCTTGTTTCGTTAAATTGTCAAATTTTATATCGTCGTCGGGGAATTGAATTTTTACCAAAAATTCGATAGAAACGATAATTTATAAAAAATGTTCGATCTTTTGAAAATTTGACGTGACAAAAATCTGCCTTTTTTTCGTGTCCTTACGGACTCGTTATCAATTGATTCGCTTGTTTCGTTAAATTGTCAACTTTCATATCGTCGTCAGGGAATTGAATTTTTACTGAAAATTCGATGGAAACGATAATTTATAAAAATTGTTCGATCTTTTGAAAATTTGACGTGACAAAATTTTTTTGCCATTTTAAAATTGTTGAGTTTATTGATTTTTAATAATATTTATTGCGACCGTTCAAGTGTGAAAAATAATTCTGTGCGCAGAGGAAAAAAATATTGCCACATCTTAAGGATCGATTTGAAACGAGATTAAAATAATTTATGTGAATAAATATTTATGTGGGCACATGGACGAATTACTTAACTATTTGCAATGTCTCGCGGAATAATATCTCGTTGAAATTAGTACAGAACTTGGCGACACTAAGATTATTTGATTAATCAGCGAATCTATTAACCGGTGTACACCAGAAAACAGTCCTCATCTGAATCCCCATTTTCGCAACGCGTGTCCCTGTCTCTCTGTCTGCAGGAGCAACAGAAAAGTGTCAATGCACTTGGCTGCCACGTATTCTCACATTTTAAATAATTATCTTTTAAAAAAATGCAGAAAAACAGTCAGTTATACATTTGCAGGCGGTGTGCATGCCTCGATGAATAACCAAACATCTTATTGCGCTGGGACGTAAATATTATTTAATCGATGTAGCAAAAATCGATCGAGTTGATGATTTTTTTTTTACATGTGACTTTACTGCCTGTTGTAAAACAAATGAGCGGCATAAAGTTGATGAAACGTGGAGTTTGCATCGTTGGAATGCAACAAAAATTTTGGCTTTTTTCTTTCGCAAAGCTCGTTGTTAAAATGCACGATGCAATCATCATGATAAAACGATCGATTCGAAATTTTGATACTTTTTCGAAAATTGAACAAATTATTTATAAAAACGATGGAATTTTTCGGTGCATTCGGCGTCGACAACAGTTTCCTCGTTTGTCGCTTGATAAATAACTAATAATTAAATTATTAATAATTATAAATAATTGTAAATAATAAAATTTATAAAAACGATAGAATTTTTCGGTGCATTCCAACGTTCGGTGTCGACACACAAATGTGTTTCCTCCTTATTCGCTCAATAAACAACTAATAATAAAATAATAAATAATCAAAAAATAATTATAAATAATAAAATTTATAAAATCGATAGAATTTTTCGGTGCATTCCAACCTTCGGTTTCGACATAGAAATGTGTTTCCTCCTTTTTAGCTCAATAAACAATTGATAACATAGAAATGTGTTTCCTCCTTTTTAGCTCAATAAACAATTGATAAAAAAATATTAAATAATTATAAAATAATTATAAACAATAATAAAAGTAAAAAAACTAATAAATCCATTTGAATTCATTTCATGGATCGATTTCGTTGCATATCCCGGGGAAAAATAGAATGAATAATAAAATTCCATAATGAAGTAATGAACGAATTGTCGCATTGGGACACGAACGGATTCTGTGAGTGTTGCCCAACGTTCAGTTACCAAAAAGGTTTTGAATGAAAAAAATTGTGCAAAAAATCTGGCTCTTCGGATTTAAAATGGGCGCGACAACTGTTTCAATGACAAATGGCTTTAATATAATGCAGTCGATGCCGGGAGAAGAAATATTGAAAAAGGAAAAATGGAATCTATAATTAGTGAACGTCGAGACAAATTCAAGCTCCAGTGAATTTAGCGGTCTGCGCGATTCTTTGTCCGTTATACAAGAAATATTAGAACATGACTCACTTTGTTAGTCATATTTTACGGTTTATTAGATATCCTGGATTTACACTATTTAAACGCCTTAATACGCTTCGCAGATTCTATTGAAATAATCGCGAAACGTCGTACTGAGGAAATTACGTTTGGCTGCTCGAGCGAGCAAATACGAGGCTGAGTAAAAAAATATTTTTTGCTTTTGCTCAAAACAAACTTTATTGATTCTCTTGACTTTCCAAATTTCACGAAAAAATTTTTGCAACTTGTCGACACGCCCTCGTTTTTTTTTTNTTTTTTTTTTTTTTTTTTTTGACAAAAAAAGAGGATTTTACAGCAAGGACTCGGATGGTCATTTTTAAGGATTAGGGGAAAATGTCAACGAGATGAAAAAATAAAAATAAGAGAAAAATAAAAATCGTACAGATTTAATAATCGCGACCGCGAGCAGCGACGTTGGGATGTGACAAAAAGCAACAAATGCTAATGTCCTTACGAGAGAGTTATGCAATAAGAGTGTGTGTGTGTGTGTGTGTGTTTAACGACAAAAGCAGCAGCACGAGAGGAGTGGATAATTGTTTCCTCGATGCAAATCGATCGCACGAGAGAGCCTTGAACGCCTTGATGTCTTGGAGACAAGCGCGGGGGCTCGATTATGATAATTAACACGCGTTGTAATGAAGTTACGTGCGTGGATATCGCTGATTTTTCTTTTTCACGTTGCATTCCATTTTTTTCGTTTTTTTCCGTTTGCATCGCGGTTTTGATAACGCGGCCAAGTGTGCAACGAACGACGAGGAATATTCATTAAAAATCCCGAATCCCAAATCGTCTTGGAAAATTAATGCGACAATTACGAAAAAACGCTCGCGCGCGCGATGGAGTCTCAAAAATCATTTTAATAAATTTGACATTATCGTGCGAATTTTTAATCATTTTTTATATTCATCCGTCCATTTCTTTTTTCTTTTTCAACTTTTCTTATTTTTTGGAACAGAAATAAAAAAAAAATAGAAAAAAATTTAAAAAAAACGGAATTGGAAACGAAGACACGAAGATTTCTCATTATAATTTTAATTCTAATTGAAATACATCGACACAACGACTTGCAACGTTGATTAGATTTAACAATAATTACTGTACAGATTTTAATCGTGCAATTAGGTTTGTTTTTAATTAATTGGTTGTTGATTACGAATTTATTTTCTGCTTGTCTTGTATATTTTTAATAATCACTGGAAAGCTTATAATTCAATCGTGGATCAGTCTGGTCGTTTACATAAAATCGATATCTATATGGCAAACGCCATTAGGTCATTGCCGATCTGCTCGGTTGCCTCTTCGATCTGTTATACCTGCTGCTGCCCGCGCGCGGCTCATTATATTTTCTCGGAGCTTTCGCTTTTAGGTAAAGAAACTCCAGGTGCAACAAAAAAAAACATGGCTGACTACTTTGCGTAGAACGGTTCGATCGATAATTAGTGATTTTCTCATTATGAGGAGAATTTTAATTATTCTGAGAGCTCTCGCGAATGTTTGGGAGAAAAAAAACGTTCTGATGAGCTTTTTAGTGATTTTGGAACGTCGTTACTTTTCTGCTGGTCCCTGCGTGCATGGACCAGGCGCGTTCACGTTTCATCTCGTGACAGAGAAAAAATAAAAAATAAAAATAATAAAATAAAATAAAAAAAATAAAAATGGAATAAAAAAAATAAAAATAAAATTAAAAAAATAAAAATAAAAAATTTAAAAAAAGGGAAAGAATAAATAAATAATAAATCACAGCTTCTTCTAAAAAAATGAGTACGCGATGGTCGTTTGTTGGGTTTTTTGGATGTGATAAACGTTACAAGGTGTTTAGAGCGGCGAAGGTGAAATTTCTTTGGGTCTTTGTTCGACTAGAAACGCACGTGGCTCAGTTTTTGTGTCTCGTTTCGATGTGATTTGTAAAAATAATGGAAAAACAGGGAATTGATGATAAAAGCGCGCGCAGAGGCAATCTTCTTGGGATTTTAAATAATGGAATCGTTGAAGCGTGTATACACGATTTAAATCTGCTGGCGTGTTTTGCGCGGCGTCCCTGGGACGTGAGGACAAACGTGTGCACCGCCTGCAGTCACGGCCCAATTTTCATCGCGAATCTGCGCGGAAGATCGCGCACGCGGTTTGTTTGATCCCGAAGAATAATGAAAAAGAAGGAAACGAAAGAATTGAAAAAATGAAAAGTTTGTTGGGCAAGACGTTTCAGGGTTATGGAAACGATTTGAAACGAAATTTATGATCTGCGCTTGGTTTTCCCTTTTTTAACGTATTTTTATGACGTCTAAACGAGTTTTACGTTTTCATCATTTGGAATGAAGGATTTCGTGATTTTGTTCGATCCTGATTAACGTGGGAATATTTTTCACGCGTTGTTTGCACGTGATTCATTGGACAATCGATCTGGAGACTTGTTTGTCCGAACGCGTGTCAGACAATCATTTGGTTGCCTCGAAAGATCGTGATTTAGAGAGTCAATCAATTAACCCTAGAACGGTGACCTTTTTTTTCACTTATTCCGATAACCCGGGGTCACAAATGAAGCGAAATTTAAAAAATTCATATCTCTGGTAAAATTTAACGAAAAGAGTTCCAATTGGGCTCGATTTTTTCGTCTTTTCATGCAGAATCACGTGAGCCTCGAGGAATTTAGATTGAAGTGGAAATTTCAGTAAAAAATGCGGTAAAACGATGAAAAATGGGAAAACGAAGGGATTTGAAAATCGTAGGGGGTCGTTTTTGACCCCAGTCTATCCTCGTTTCGTTGAGTCTCGACCTCAAGTGTCTCTACTGCCATCCGGGCGAGTCGACCTTGTCCATCATCCATGACCATGGGAATCCCATCAACGATATATATTCTCTCGTGATATTCGATATGTGTAGAGTCTTCCAAGAAACGGAAACGCTCGAGAAACTCGTTAATGATTTGCTCGTTTTCCAGGGATCGATTTATTTGACGTTGAATATTTATTTCCTTTTTATTTATTTTCTTCATTTGTATTTTCGTTTCGAGCCAGTGGAGGATTCCACGCAGAAAACAATATTTTCAAATTCCAATACGGATTCTCGATAATTTGTTTATTAATCATGGGGATTTATTAGTTTTGTGGAATGGACAAACGTCACTTTTCATCTCGAATCGTTTGACCACTGCTGTCCAGTCCGATCCGAACTATTCGCACTTTTTCGTTGTTTTTTACGATCGATTTATTTGACGTTGAATATTTATTTCCTTTTTATTTCATTTGTATTTTCGTTTCGAGCGAGTGGAGGATTCCACGAAGAAAACAACATTTTCAAGTTCCATTACGGATTCTCGATCATTTGTTTATTAATCATGGGGATTTATTGGTTTTATGGAATGGACAAACGTCACTTTTCATCTCGAATCGTTTGACCACTGCTGTCCAGTCCGATCCGAACTATTCGCACTTTTTCGTTGTTTTTTATTCCCAAATACGGTCGATTTATTTGACGTTGAATATTTATTTCCTTTTTATTTCATTTGTATTTTCGTTTCGAGCCAGTGGAGGATTCCACGAAGAAAACAATATTTTCAAGTTCCATTACGGATTCTCGATAATTTGTTTATTAATCATGGGGATTTATTAGTTTTATGGAATGGACAAACGTCACTTTTCATCTCGAATCGTTTGACCACTGCTGTCCAGTCCGATCCGAACTATTTTGCATCACTTTTTCGTTGTTTTTTATTCCCAAATACTCTGCGATTTGTTTAACGATGAGATGTTCATGTTTTGGCTCCTTTTGTGGCTAATCAATCATCGGGATGACGGAGCAATAATATCCGGAAGAAGGAAGGTCATGCATGTAGACATAGACAAGTTTTTTGTTTCGCTATCTGGCCAAGAGAGTTGCTCGATCTCAAATGGTTGACATTGAATCAATTGTATATTTTTCGAATCCAATAGGTTGAGTCTTGTCGGTTATAAGGAGACCTGTACCTTGGGCACATCCTCAGGGGGATTACTGCTCTGAGAAATGTGCGATCTGTGTGCCATAAATTTCATACACATCCTTCGCTTTTCATTCTTTATTATATTTATGCTCTTTTTTCGTCCATATACGATGCCAAGGAAACGTGTGTCTAGCCTCTCATTTCCGATGTGTGTCAATCCACTAAGATCTCCACTTGTCTCAACATCCAACGCGCTTTATTCGTATACGTGTTATTTGTTAATTAATTACCTTTTTCCTCCAACGGCCCTTGATTTTTATCGTCTAACTATTTGATTCAATTATCCCCCAAAGTCGAGCCTCGCAAACGATCTTTCAAGGAATGTGACATTGTTTTTTTTTTTTTTATAAAGAAACAAAATTAATTTATAAATAATAATTAAAAATTTAATAAATAAATTAAATGAATAATATAATAATTAATAATAATAAGTGAATAAAAAAATTGTTATATTAATAATAAATAAATAATCTTTCAAGGAATTTGACATTTTTTTAAATAAATAAACAAAATTGATTTATAAATGAATAAAAAAAATTAATAAATAAATTAAATGAATAATATAATAATTAATAATAATAAGTGAATAAAAAAATTGTTATATTAATAATAAATAAATAATCTTTCAAAGAATTTGACATTTTATTTTTTTTTATGAATAAACAAAATTGATTTATAAATAATAAAAAAATATTTAATAAATAAATTAAATGAATAAAAAAATTTTTATATTAATAATAAATAAATAATTGAGAAAATAATAAATTTATTAATTCATTAAATTGAATTAATATTTATTTGTTTTATTAAAAAATAGAAGAACAATTTTATAAATAAGTGAAATTTATAAATTGATAAACAAATACAATGTGACGAAGAACGATGATATTTTCTTCCTGCGGGCAGATCTCTGTGAGATCAATGCCTGGATAATGATGTTGGGATTTCCCTTATGACGTTGGCACCTATAAAGCGTCCCAAAGTCCTTCAGCAGGAGGGGATCTTGCTGGGAATCCCAAGTGCGAATGTCACGGCTCTGTTTGTATATTTATACTTCATAAAAAGACGAAAAGGAACGGAGCAGGTTAAGCACCCAAGATTCCGTCAGGCGTTTCAGCAGAATAAACGAACGCTTTTGCGATCCCGAGAATTGTAACATTATTCTCGCATCAATCAGGATATG
>JBAJMU010000010.1:1247040-1266417 GCA_037952995.1 Hyposoter didymator | reverse complement strand
AAAGAAAAAAAAAAAAAAAAAAAACGATAAGAAAATCGACAACGAGTATTATTTCATCGTCACGAAAACTCGCGGCGTTTCCGGGTCCTTTGAATTCTATCCAATGGACAAACAGCTCGAGCAGACTCGAATGAAAATGCCAAATTAATACGAATCGCGAAACTTGACTCGGGAAAAATATTTTTCAACAAATAAATTTGAAACAATTTTTCCTTGTTCGTCTCAAGAGCTCGTGCAGTCAATAAAAGGCGCAATAACTTGCGCGTAGGATCGTAGACATTGTCCTTGCATATTTATTGAAAATATTGATCGATCTTCATAACTTTGCGGAAAGTGTTAATTTTTTTTGCTCATCATCGTACAAAACGTGGAATTGCAAGGGTTTCCCCTTAAGACTAGCGAAGGAATTAGCCACGATCGTTGCTGCCATTCGCGGAGACGAAGACGTTTCACGCTCGTGTGTATTCGTGGAAACGAGGGAGGATGAGAAAGAATGTCGATTAAAATGTAATGTGATGAGGAGAGTAATTGGGACGCGAAGAGTCCTCGCGACGATGACGATTATTACGTGACAAAGAGCGCGAATAAATGCATCAATCTCGTTGCACCTGGAGTCGCAATAATTGCGGCTCTGCGAGAGTATTTAAAAAGCTGTAAGCAAGGCTAATTAGCGAGGCAACTATGACGACCTAATTACGAGAAGAGTTTATCGCGAGAAAAGACAAACAAAGTGCGTTTTTCTATCGAACGATTAGCTGCTTTTGATTTATGGGGATTCAAGGTGCCGGGCAGCAGGATATTTTATCATTTTAAATGAACAATGCTAAAGAGACAGCGAGACACGTTTTTGTTTTGCGTTTGTAAGCGCGACAACAAGTTAATAATTAGGAAGGCGAATCGATCATCAAATGCATGCGGTAATTAAAAAATCGCACCGAGTGAGAATAATTATAAAAAAATGTCGCAAATGATCGCGAATCGAGTCGCGTTCGATTAGTTAATCGCGGGAACAGAAGGAGGAAACTAAGGCGAGACTCTGTCGTGACAAAAACTTGAAAGCTTACAATTGCAAATTCATACTGTTGCCGAGAACTCGCGGGGCCTCGCGGGGAAGAAGTACGACGAACGGAGGCGCGACTTGGAACGTGCCCGTTTACTTACTGCCGTTTCTACTTGATCTTCGGACCCCGAGATATATTTCAATTTTTACATTTCAGTTGATATCGCACGCCTAATTTTTCTCCATTCTAATTACACCCTCGATCTTTGCTTTTGTCTTACGATTCGAAAGCTCCCCGCTGCATGGACAATTTCTATCCGCCGGCCAAGCCCCCTTAAGGACGTTGGATCACGATGATCCAATTTTGCGATGCTGAAGAATGTTAAAAACATAAAAAATTTCAAAAATATAAGAATTTTATCAAATTTTGTTAATATTTTCTTTAATAATATTTATGACGATGGAAATTTTTTTTAGATTTTTCCACCACGTAGTACTCGAGTTTTTGAACACTAACGTTCACGTGTATAAGCATAGAGTTTACATATATACAGGTATACGTCTCGTACATGAAAAGTTGGATTTAACTTTCAATTATTCGATAACCATGTGGTTGAAAATTTGGAGAAAAATTTGTGTTTCTATACTTGATGCCAAAGAATGTTATCACGAAATTTTATAAAATTCTGATTATTTTTATTTCGTGATCTCCTTAATCAATTTTTCTCGAATATTTCGTGAACATTTCGTGGATGAAAAGTTGGATTCAACTTTCAATTATTCGATAACCATGTGGTAAGGAATTTTGAAAAAAAAAACTTGTCTATACTCGATGCCAAGAGGAATGTCATCACCAAATTTGATCAAATTCTGATTCGATTACGAAATATGGCCTCGGGGAGCGATTCGAGCCCTTTTGCTGCCAAGAAGAAACGAGTTCGGAAAATATTCGGTCTGAAAAAACGTCAATCCATTATGACCAATGACAAATAATATGAATTTGGCGATAAAAAAACGGAATAATAATCCGAACGACGTCCTTGAGCATCCAGACAAAAATGTTTCGCATATTTTTATAAATTAATAATAAAAAAAGAAAGAAAAAGGAAAGGCCTGCATGATTGTTTCGTGGAATCGTGGTCCGTCATGAACGACGTCAGAGGAACTGGCTGGTCAGGCAACGACCTACCTTAATCCTTGACGGACACTAACTTTTGCCTTCGCCAGCCGCGAGCAATCTGTATAACCGCGGTAGTCGCATTTCCGCGTATAAAGTCTTGTCGTTTATTATGAATAATTAAAACGTTTTGTGCATCATCGCGTTAACTCGATACGATTCTTGGAGGACGATGCAGTTTTTTATGCATTTTTACCAAGAATCGTCATCAGGAAACATTTAGAAGGAAATCTCGACAGATTTGGCTCTTTGTGGCGCGATGTTAAGTTTATCGAAACCTCCGCGACGTGTGCGTGAACCGGAAAATCCCATAGATCTATAGAATCCCTCACTGGGCTAATTATCGTCTGCATCATCCTCTTCCTTAACGCTCGCGATCTCGTTGATGGAAATTTCCCTTTCAGTCCAGCAGGAAAATTACGACAGCAACGAACTTTTTCCTTTTGGCTTCGACAAAAAACCAAGTTCCAGGACATCGCGATGAGATTCCTTCGATCCCTTGGGCAAAACATAATCGTATGGAAATCTTGAAAAGCAATTTTCTGTGCAAAAAAATTTCCTCGAAGGAAAATTAATTATTTTAAAAAATAAAAAAAATAAATAAAATAAAAAATGAGATTCTGCTCAGTCGCAATTGCATCTCAAGGTCATCGCTCGATTTCATTGGGGAATGAGTCGAAAAATCAAATTCTCGATAAATTAACAACCAAAAAATCTTTTTATTATTTTTTTTTTTCAAATTTCGTGACAAAGTTAAAAATTATTCTCGTAATTAAAAATGATTTTTAGTGAAAAGGAAGGAAATTGCGCGAATTTATTAAAATGATGATTCAGGATGTGCAGCAACAATTGAAATGCACTGTAGGGACTTGTTGTTATTACGTGTACGTGGTGTCTTGGTGTACATCGTGACACGTCGTTGCGCCCATTAGCATTATCGCGTTCGGTTGAAAAAAGCATGGGAATACGCGATAACACAGTTACAACATAAATATTATTGTAGATAAGGGAGCCGAGTCTCGCGGTCGAGGATCTTCGACCTTCTCTCGCGATTTGCTTAAAAATTCATTTTTTTTTCTTTTTTTTTTCATTCAATAATTTTGCGTTACGATCGATGCGTCGGTGCCGAAGATCGATGCTATTTCGAGAGCACGAGAGACGAAGAAGATCGCGTCGTTTGAAACGAAAGATTCGAAATTTTTACGCGCGTGTAATGATAAAACTAAAATCGGGTTTAACGAGCTCTCAGCCGAGACCGAGTGGAATCTACCTCTGGACGATAACTCACTCACATACGCAGTCGCGTCTCCCAGTCCCGCGATATATATATATTCTTAACGTTATTTTATACTTTACGGGACAAAATAAGGGGCGAAGAGATTCTCTCCAACAAATGTGTGTGACCCGCACATCCACAAATTTTTCCATCGGATTATTTAAACTCCGATCGCTACGCAGTCGCTCTCGGACTCGGTTTAAAAATTTGCGCCATTTTTTTAAATAATTTCGACAATTTTTATAGAAAATTAAGTAGAAGTACGAATTTCAACGTGATATCTTAAAAAATTTGGAAAAATTGGAGCGGTTCGAGGAATTTTCGAAAAATACTGATTTTCGTAAAATTCGAAAAATCAGAAAATTTAAATCGTTCGATCGATATTTCCCAAATTCAGTACCAAACTTCTTATTATGATAGTCTATTGATAAAAAAATAATTAGTAATGAATCTTGAAATTTGCGAAAGTTAGAGCGTCGACAGGCTTTTTTTGAAAATTTCAAAATGCCCCAGAATTCGTATTTTTCTAGCGATTCCAATAAAATTATCAGAGAATAAAGAGTTTGTATAGATCAACATCTGTGCGAAACGGGAGCCCTGTAGCTCAAACCGTTCTCGAGTTATCAACGTTTGAATTTTACAGTGATTTTTCGATGTTTTTGACATTGAAAAGTGGAGAAATAAAATTGTCAACGTCTCGCTGATCTTGATGTTTAATTTCATAGACTAATTATTAGAATAATTAAGTAAACGAACTTGAATAAATGTGTCGAATTTTTCAGAATCGAAACAATGAACTTTAGTTTTTTGATAAAAAGTAAAAATATCTTCTTTTTTTTTTTGGTTCAATGATCGCAGGTTATTTGGACACTGGTGAAAAATCCAGTTTCGCAAAACGTTTAACGACATGTCACAAGTGCCTCAATCTTTACAAAGTATTATTAATATAAAATTAGCGATAAGAAATCGTGCGAAGTTATTACGGATCGATTTTGTTTTTTTTTTTTTTNTTTTTTTTCGGGCAATTTTTGCTTTCTCTCGAGCGATAAGTCGAGCAAATGATACGGCGGTTATCATCCCCTCGCGTGTAGTATAATGGACAAGTCGCTTTTAATGTCTCACACCGTCGACTCTTCGACTCAGTTTGTTGTTTACAATTGCGACTGCTTAACCGCACGTCGTAAATTTTCGAGCTAATCGCTCAGTCACTATTATCGATACACGTACCATTTGCTTCTTGCCATACAGTCGCTGCTCTACTCTCAATTCTCACCGTTAAATCCAATATTTCCGAAGAAAAATCGAAATCAATCGTTTGGATAGAAAAAATAAAAACTAAAAAATTCACAAGCGTCAATGATAAATTTATTCGTAATTTCGGCACAAAAACAAAAAAGTTGAAAATTTCTGGATTCTTTTTGAAAAATGTTTATGGATCGTGAGAAAAATCGAAAAATTGTGACATTTTTGGAATTTAATTCGGAGACACAAGACTTTTTTTTCTATTTTATTAAAATAACGAAATAAATATTTTTCATTAGTGGGAAATCACGACGGTGAGTCGACCGATTTTTTTTTTACGATTTTTCGAAACTCACGGCGTTTCGCTGCGAATATCGGTCAAAATTAACGATTTGGATCTTCATATTTGTTCGTATGCAGACAAATCCAAAAATTGTGCCACTCACCGGATCAAATTCGGAGACGGCATTTTTTTTTTTTTTTGCTTTTTAATTAAAATTACAAAATTCGATGACGAAATAAACGTTTTTTGTTCGTGGGAAATGACGAGGGTGTTTCAATCAGTTTTTGAAATATTTTTTACGATTTTTAGAAACTGACAACGTTTCGCTAGGAATATCGGTGAAAATTAACGATTCGGGTCTTCATATTTGTTCGTATGCAGACAAATCCAAAAATTGCGCCACTCACCGGATCAAATTCGGAGACGCCATGTTTTTTTTTGCTTTTCAATTAAAATTACAAAATTCGATGACGAAATAAATGTTTTTTGTTCGTGGGAAATGACGAGGGTGTTTCAATCGGTTTTTGAAATATTTTTTACTATTTTTAGAAACTGACAACGTTTCGCTGCGAATATCGGTTTATTAAAATCATCGATTCGGTTCTTTATATTTGATCGTATAAAGATTTTGTTTTTTTGAGAATAAACGACAATGGAAATTGTTGTTTTGAATTGATAAAATAAATAAGAATAAATAAATGAGGTACAATAATTGGTGGAGGGTTTTTGGGACGACAGGACTCTTTTTACAATTCGGTGCAAGGTTCGATAGAATCCTTGGTAGTGGACGTGATATTGCTCATTTTGGGATAAGACGAAATATTTTCAAATTGCGTTGTTTTTGGGCTCGTGGAGTCGCAATTATTGTTTAACAAACAAATTTCGTCCCAGGGAGTGTTTGGAACAGGTTCAGCAACGATTTGCATATTTTTTCGATTTTCATCGAGTCTCGTAATCGTGTCGCTCGAAGGATTTAGTGGATCGAGGATTTTATTTAATTTTCGTGAAGAAAATGATGGTCGATCGCACGAGGTTTCAGAATTTTTTAATTCCACAATCTCGTGCGATCGTGTGAAAATATTTTTCCGCTTATTTGCTCGTGGAATTGTTTTTTTCTCGTCTCTGGGAAAAGAGCTCGAGAGAAGTTGGCAAAACTTTATCGAGTCTGAACGCTCGCTCGCCGCATGAGGCTTTCGCGAGGCTTTTTTCAGCCTCAGGAAATCGAACATGTCGCGAAAAACTTTTCTCTGCACACCCGACGACCCACCCTCGTTACCGTTCACGTCCGTCAACCTCGAATTTTCTTTCCTCGTCCCCGAACCAACTGATTTTTTTCCAGCAAGAATATCGCTGTGCAAAGAATTTTTCGCGTCCAGCCTCGAGGCTGTTTGGACCGATAGATCGAGAGGAATCTCCTCGATCCTCGATTCACAAGCTTCTCCAAGGTTCGACGATGATTCTTTGCTGATTCGAGGATCTTCGTAGTTTCGTTGAAATCGTTGACTGTAAATACTTGATCCGAGCAGTGGACCAATGTTTTTCCATGTCGAATGTGCTACGGGCTCCCGACGAGCCACCATCCCTGCGATCATGGAACCGGGAGTTTCGATCGTTCTAAATGGACACAGAAAAGTTTTTTTTTTAATTTTTTAGAAATTCTAGAAATTTTAGAAATTTAGAAATTAGAAATTTTTAGAAATATAGAAATTAGAAAAGAATTTAGAAATTAGAAATTTAGAAATTTAGAAATAAGAAAGAAGAAAGAAATTAGAAATTAGAAGAAGAAAAAAATTTAAAAAAAATCGAAAATGTTGACGCGTTTGAAAGGTATTGAATTATTTTTTTTTTTGCTTTTTCGTAAAAGCAGTAGTGGCGAGAATTAAGCGTCAAAAATAGACGAGGAGGAGGGCAAATTGCCGAGGATTTTGGGCGAGAATTCCGAAAACTCTTTTTTTTTAATTTCGAGGAAACAATCACCTCGTTTCGCTGCCCAGCATCTGCATGAGCTCGTAGCTCTCTGAAAATTCTGGAGCTGCTGGCTTCTCGGATTGATTGAATCGTTGAGCCATTAAAATTGGCCGCTCGATCGTCGAATTATCTTCGTGAAACAATTCCCCGATTATTTGGATCCTTGCAGCGTTCCCTCTGTTTTCCGTTGCTCCCCATCCTTTGGGCGTGACAGCAGCAGGCGATTTCGATGTCATCGCTGCCCTCACCCAATCCGAAGCTCGTAAGAGAATCCCTCGAGATCCCATACTCGGAGAATTCGTATTTTCTTTGTTGGCTAATCGAGGATCGACTGTCATTTCGATCCGTTCGCCTTCCTGATTTTCTGTTTGGAAATTAAATTTCCAAAATTAATTAAAAATTTTTTTTTTCGAACTTCGACNGAACTTTGACGCAGTCCTCCTCGACACTCTGCAATTATTTTCCACGCCCCAATCAGAGAATCAATAAATTACATTATTGATTAGTTTTCCTTCAGAGTTTTGAAAAAAAAAAAATTTCTTTTTTTTTTACGCAAAAAAATACATCGCACGACGAACCGTCATGATCCTTAGATTTAGCACGAAACCAGGGCAAAACGCAAATAGCAAAGGCACCAATCCCAAGGACCAAGGCAGTGGTGATCGTTCCAGCGACCATTGCCACTTCGTGATACGTTAGCACGAGAATCATTTGTTCAATGAACAAAAATAAAAAACATAATTAATCAGGCGATAAAAGTTGCTCGAACAAAAAACTTTTCATATAATTCAATTTTCAAAACACTGTGTGTGGCTATTTTCGATTTTTGACTCTCGAGCCTAGGAGCTTGTATCAACACTGATATATGAACGAGGCTTCGATAAACCGACACGTTCTAGACGAATTATTTCGACAAGGAGGGGAGAGGATTTCGTGTTATTTCCTTATTTTCGAATTTGCTGATTTCTGGCTTTCGTAGCTCTACGGGGTCAGTGTCTCCCATTGAAAGTTCGAACAATCACGATCTAGAATGGACGTACGAAAATTTATTATTATTTACAAAAAATTTTATTAATTTTTTTATCTACACAATTGATAAAATTTTAATGATTAATTAATTAAATTAATTCAATGCTTTTTTTTGACAATAAAAAAAAAAATAACGAGAAATATAAACAAAGAGAAAAATTCGCGAGAAAATTCATTATTTTTACAAAATTTGTATTAATTTTTTTTTTTTCTACACAATTGATAAAATTTTTATGAATAATTTATTTATTTAATAATAAATAAATTAATTCAATGTTTTTGTTTACAATTAAATAAAAAAATAACGAGAAATATAAAAAAAGAGAAAAATTGAAAAAAGTCGATGGAAGTTGGTTGCGTAACGTGTGAGTAAAAAAAAAAGAAAATAATTAAACGACGTGATTAGTTGCTCACGAAAAACGAGATATTGGCATAATTATTTATTGACATTAAAGACATTTGACTGAGGAGAATTTCTATGAGAGTGTAGCCTCGAGCTAATTGTATGTTATTTGATGTACGAAAAAAGTAGAATAAAGTAGCAAAAAAAAGGGAATGAAAGAACGTGGACAGTATGGTGTATAGAGCGCGCGTGATTAAGTTGTAATTAGTAGAAATATTTTAAACGTGTGTGTGCTCCATTGAGCAGAGGCCTACTTTCGTTATTTGCGAACAAAAACTCAGCATGTTGGCAAATCTCGTATAACTCGTACAGTTGGAATACTCATCAAGTTGGAAACTTGTTGAAAACGTTTCAAACGTATAATTCAAACACGTCTATCAAAGTATCGATCGTGTGACAGAATCCGATGAATTAATATTCATGAGTTTTTTTTTCTCCCTGCATTTTTAATAATTTTCAATTTTTTTTATTTTTTTTGCTCGATCGCACGTTCTTGGGGTCGGATTATTTTTTTTTTATTTTTTTATTCGAGAGGGAAATGGCTGAGGATTTTTTTCTCCCCGACGTTATTTTTTCCTTTTGTCGATATCGCGAGCCTCGTTTTTGGGACACCCGGTGTGTCGGTGTGTGTGTGTGTGTGTGCAATAGTTGTGTTAGAAGAGCAACATTGAGTAGGCACGTTACGCGCGGCAATCCTTCGACCTCGACCCCTTTGAGTCAGGTTCAACAACGCTCTTCAACTCACTCGGTGCTTAACTTAGCTGTAACTAGCATCAAGCCCGCATATATACGTTGTCGCATGCACGACACAGAGAGATGAAGAATTTCGCGACGAAAATCGAGATCGAGGTTTTTCCCTCTCGTTCTCTTTCTCCTTAATCATCCTCGCATTCCTATACTGTTTTATTAATATTATACTATCGAAGGAACATCATTTTTGTTGTTTATTCTTTAAATACAACATCATTTTCATCTCGGAATCTAATCTCGACAGTTTTCATTAATTATGACAAAATTGACGTATTTCTGAAGATTTTTCATTTCAATTTCAATTATTCCTCTTTTTAGTTTATTCATTTATTTATTTATTTGTTCGTTCGTTTATTTATTCATTCATTAAATTATTTATTTATTAATTTCCTCATTTATTTATTCATTTATTTACTTATAAATTTATTTATTGATTTATTCATTTCTTCATTTATTCGTTTATTTATTTATTTATTTATTTATTTATTTACTTATTAATTTACTTATTTATTTATTTGTTTATTTATTTATTCATTTATTTAATTATTTATTTATTCATTTCCTCATTCATTGATTTATTTATTTACTTATAAATTTATTTATTTATTTATTTATTCATTTGTTCATTTATTCGTTTATTTATTTATTTATTTACTTATTAATTTACTTATTTATTTATTTGTTTATTTATTCATTTATTTATTTATTTATTTATTTATTTACTTATTAATTTACTTATTTGTTTATTTATTTATTTATTTATTTATTCATTTATTTATTATAATCGAATAATTATTAATTTATTAAGAAATTCCTTTGCCTTTGGTTCGTCGAATAATGAAAAAAAAATTTCGCCATAATCCATGAAAATTGGATTGTCGAGTGTGATTGGAAAAAGAGAAAGAAGAAGGAGATTTGTTTGCGAATGAATTGCATAATGTTTTATTGCGAGACGAGAAAATGATGATGTCTCGAACGACTCTAACATTGATAGTATAGAAAAATGTATAACGGTGGAGGAGTCTCTCTCTCTCTCTCACGTGGATTCGTCGCGTAACGAGTCCACCAGGCGATCCAGTCTACGAACTGGCACAAGGTACCTGGATCGGTTGCGTAACTAGATCGACGTCTTCCTCGCAGAACTATACGACGGTGCAATAGTATTTTACTCATGATCTTGCATACCCTGCTCCTTCGTGCTCACCGTCGTGCATTGAGAAAAACATAATTATCGAGAGGCAGTGACGATTTTGTTGAAAAAAAAAAAGGAAAAAATTTGGATGAAGAAAAATTCGACGAAATGCAAAGAGTATCTTTTGGGATTTTTTGAATTTTTTTCAAATTTATATTTTGACGTATCGAGTCTCTGGCGATCCAGACAAATTCTGTCGCTACTCTGACACACTGGGTCAATTTGACCCGGTGTAGAACCGAAAAGTGAAAACGAACGTTCGGACTCGTTTAAACAGCTGTCGCGTGTTTTGTTTCTTTTTTCAAACGCCACGATTCGGTGGCCTCGTCGACGACGATTTTTTGTCGTACTTTTCGCATTCCGTTACGTTTTTTTTTCGTTTTTTTCTTTTTTTTTCTTACAAGTTAAAAAATCGAAGGCCAGAGTTGTGTTCCGATCGAGAGAATCGTGAATGTCAAATGACCGAATTAGGGTCCCGCTGGTTGGTCGCGGTCCAGCAGCAAAAAATTTGGACGAGGTAGAAGCAAATGAACAAAATGTGGTGGCGCGCGTTTTCTTGCTTTTTGATCGCGCGCAGAGGCTAGTTTCGGATCGATGGATAATAAACGCTCGCCTATCGCGATGTATATACGTGACAAGTGCGTTTGTATGCTTCTCACCCGATCCGGCAATCACTACCGCAAAATGAAAAAAAAAATGTAAGGAAAAAAAAACATGGGCGGTTATCTACCGGTGTGCTTTCTAGAACAACGCGGCCTTGATTCGTGAGCTCCACGCCTACATCCGTGCCGCGACCATACACCAGGGAATGTATATCCGGTACATTGCGTTTGTTTAATATTTTTATATTATTTTTTAATATCGAGACACACGTTAATGCGAATAAATTAAATGCACGAATATAATGAGGAAATTTAACGTGCGGCACAGTTTCGCAGCACCTGACGTCAACCCCCGAGAAGCCCGGCAATAATGTTGATCCTCAATGTCACGAAAATGATGATTAGCGTTATTAACGAGTTTTACAAACGTAAAACAACGTTGACGAAAGATGCGGACTCGATGATATTGATGGGACGATTAATATGCACGATTATGCACGATACGTCGACGCTTTTTCTTTATTCAGAAGTAACGCGCGCGAGATTGACAGATAAATCGAGAGCCGCGAGATAACGCGATCGCTAAGATTTATGATAACCAATTGACCCATCAATCACTCATCATTCCGTCATTTCTTTCTCTTGTCTTGTTCCCTCGCGATGAGAGAGAATTTCAATGACGATTCGATTATTTTTGCTGCTGGTAATTTTGTGTCTAAAAATTGGGATTCAACAATATACTCGATTGGTTTCGTATTTTGCTTCGTCATAGAGCAATCTATGTGACGATGGACCAATTTTTTTTCTCAGTTTTCAGAGCCAATTTGCTTAAAATATCCTAAAATATTGAAAAATCGTCTGTTCTGGGACTGTAAAATTCAAACGTTCATAACTCGAGAACGGTTTGAGCTACAGGGCTCCCGTTTCGCACAGATGTTGATCTGTACAAACTCTTCATTCTCTGATAATTTTATTTGAATTGGTAGGAAAATACAAATTCTGGGGCATTTTGAAATTTTCGAAAAAAACCTGTCGACGCTCTAACTTGCGCAAATTTCAAGATTCATTACTAGTTATTTTTTTATAAATAGAGTATGATAATAGGAAGGTTGGTATTGAATTTGGGAAAAATCGATCGAACCGTTTAAATTTAATAATTTTTCGAATTTTACGAAAAATCGTCTAATCGCTTCAATTTTTCCAAATTTTCAAAGATATTAATGTACAAGTCCGTAAGTCGTCTTGACTTTCTTGAAAAGTGTCGAAATTATTTCCAAAAAACGCTGTAAATTGCTTCCTCAATAAAATTGAGCATCGTGTTCTTTTTTTTTTCACCCCCGATCGAAGCTGGAGCTTCGATTGTTTTTGATTCTTTTTCTTGCGCCGAGTGTATCGAAATAAATAAGAACGAAAATGGTGAGTAGATAGAAAGGTCGTTGACCAAGTATTTTGGCGAGCTCGGATGCGCAGCTTCCTCGCGTATGTAAAAGTCATTAGCACGCGATGACAAACGATGGACAAGCTGCGTATCATTAGCAACAAGACGACGAAGACGTCTTAAGGCTATTAACGTATTGATTGCGATTGGAAATGCAGGCGTGGGTGGTGCACATGGTCGCATTGCTAGACAGGCATTGGAGTGCGTGAAACGGATGTGAGGGAATGCAGTCGATCGATGGATCGAGGAATGAGGGGGCCAGACACACAAAAGTAGGAAGAAAAGAAGGTCGTAAGGGATTAAAGAGCTAATAATAGTGGGATACGTTGGCTAGACAACTAGACGAGACAATGAGCTCTGGTGGCATGAGTCTCGTTAATATTCGTGACGTCGTCGAGTTGTTGCTCCGCCCGCAGCAGTGAAAGGTTTGTTGTTCCCTCCGCGATAGAGTCGTTGCTCGCGATCGCGAGACACTTTTATTTTATTCATTTTTCATCATCTGAATAATGATGGCTAAACACGTGTTGAGCCAGACAAGAGAAAAGAGTTGAGGATAAATCGCACGCAGACGCGGTACAGATTGTTATTTCGCATTGAAAAACCTCGAGGATTTGTCGTTGCAAAGGGGAGACAAGATTCACGTCTAAATTCTTTGATCAACTCCTGTTTTGCGGTGTTCCTTTTTATTTTGATGATCGAGTCGCTGCTTGAGCAAAGTCACACGTCGCGGGGATTCGTCTGTTTATTATGAATCAATCATCTCGTGATTTTTTTTTTACTTTCTATACTNTTTTTTTTTTACTTTTTATACTCTTTTACGTTACACTCACGTTTCCTGATTCCTTGAGACTGAGAAGTGATCGAAATAATCCTCGAAATCGAATCGAATGCCAATCGATCGAAACTTTTATTCTTATTTTTTATTAATTATTATTAATCATTATTATTCATTATTTATTCTTATATCATTATCATTATCTCTTTATCATTATTATTATTATTTATTGTTATTTACGATTATTTATTGAAATTCATTATTTTTCATTATTATTTATCATTTATTATTATTATTTATTGTTATTTACGATTATTTATTGAAATTCATTATTTTTCATTATTTATTCTTATTTATTATTATCATCATATTTATTTATTATTATTATTTATTGTTATTGACGATTATTTATTGAAATTCATTATTTTTAATTATTATATATCATTTATTATTATTATTTATTGTTATTTACGATTATTTATTGAAATTCATTATTATTCATTATTTATTCTTATTTATTATTATTATTTATTGTTATTTACGATTATTTATTGAATTCAATTATTATTAATTATCTATTCTTTTTTATTATTATTTATTTATTATTAATTGCTCGCGACGACGGTTTTTGAGAAAAAAAAATTGGAAAAATGGGTCTCGTCGATTAGAATCGTTGACGAATGATAAATTTTCGTACTTTCGGTGATTTTGCATGTGAATTATTGTTAAGAGATGAATAATTATATAATTTGTTAGTTCCGAGAGGTCGCGATGACGTTTGGCGAGTTAATCGATCGAGACGCTTGTCCCAATTAGTTCTAATCGAACTGGGTGTCAATAATATCGATGTTGGACACGCTTGATTTTAATAATGGTCTATACGCGAGGGAATTGGTGCACGTGAGAGATTTAATAGCCCAGAGTTTCGCAGGCAGCCTGCGACCAACTGGCAAAGGCAAAAGTAAGTTGAAAAATTATAGTTGGCGCGTCGGTTTCGTACCACGCCTCTGCGTAACAAGGCTAGATTTTAATCTGTCCCTTGCTAGCATGCGTGCCTTTTTTCGTTTTTATCATATAACCTGTTGTATCAATGTACAAAGTCTTACCGAACAAGTGCGAGAGTCTGTAAATTCGATTTTTCTCATTTCCACCAAAACTCAAATTTCTAACGTTTTTTTTTTTTGCTCAAAAATTTCATTATTTTTTCGTTGACAATGAAATCGAAACAAAAGCCAATAAAGTCGAAATTCTCAACGTTTCTTTGACCCTCGGAAGCCAACGATGGAAACGCCAAAAATCGTCGAAACGAATCGTAAAATTTAGTAAAAATTCAATATTTTAACAAAAATTGAGATTTTTAAAAATAATTCAACGATCGAAAGCGACGTCGCCTGCGATTAAGAAAAAAAAGACTAAAAAGTGTCTAGCAGGTTCTGCACACGAGGCTAAAAATTATTTTCTGCGATTTTTCGAATTTTCCGAATGTCGATGAAAAAAAAAAAAAAAAATTCAGGGAAATTGCTAAATAATTAGTGAACGAGAAATCTTTTTGCAAATGGATTCGTAGAATCGGTGAGATGCATATATAGGAGACCGTGTAAGGATATTAAATGCAGGAATGGATAAAGCGCGTGCGATTAACAAATCAATGACCGCATCGACGTGTTACGCGCACGTTGTTGAGAACAGCTTGTGTTAAGAGGGTATCCGCGTATCTACGACACAAGCATGCACCGCGCGAGTATTTCCAATAGCCGGTCATTATAAAATCGTCTGGTGAAAGAAAGCCATGCGTGACATCGAGGATAAGGAGACAAACGTCTCTACGATTGTGCAGCATGTCGACAGGCACTTAATAAAACCATCAACAATCAAATAAATGTATAAATTGAATTTTAATTCCGAAATAAAAAAAAAAAACAATTTCGAGAAAAACGTAATTTTCGCTTAATCTGAATTTTTTTCAAATTTCATACGCTCATTATGATACGAAATTAGAAAAACAAGTTTTTAAATATTTCGGTGCAATTGATGGGACGACCTTTTTTTTTAACTTGATTTTCGTGTTTTTATTTTTTTTTGCTTTCCTTTTTTTTGAGACTATAAAAAAGTTCCATAGTTGAGAGAGCCTTTTCCTGACAAGAATATGGTTTCAAGAATATCCATCATAAAAGCTTAACACTCGTGAGTTTCTCGACGTAAAGTCATTTATCAGGACAGCACCGTTATGAATTTATTATCGACCTTGGACAAAGGCGCCACAATTTCTCGGGCTAAAAAAATGTTGGTTTTTTTTTTTCAAGCAGGCAAGGAAGTGCGAATAGTTTTCGGCGAAATCCCATGAAATTCAAGGCGCGATGATACTTTTTTTCACGCTGAATAATAATTCTGATTTAATTATTTCGTTTTTTTATTAAAAGTGGCAAAAAAATATTTAGAAAAATTCGAAACAACTCTTCTGGAAAGTAAAGAGGAAGGAGAGACGTGTACACTGTATCTTAGAAAATTTGCAGAAACTCAAGCGGTTGGACGTGATTTTTCGGAAAACTCAGATTTTCGAAAAATTCGAAAAATTATTTAACTCAAAGCGCGTTCGATCGATTTTTTCCAAATTCTATACCAACCTTCCTATTATGATACTCTATTTATAAAAAAATAATTAGTAATGAATCTTGAAATTTGCGCAAGTTAGAGCGTCGACAGGTTTTTTTTGAAAATTTCAAAATGCCCCAGAATTCGTATTTTCTTAGCAATTCCAATAAAATTATCAGAGAATGAAGAGTTTGTACAGATCAACATCTGTGCGAAACGGGAGCCCTGTAGCTCAAACCGTTCTCGAGTTATGAACGTTTGCATTTTTCAGTCCCGCAGACACACATTCGGACGATTTTTTTTCTACATTTGATTTTTTCATGTTTTGGGACATTCCGAGCACATTGACATTGAAAACTGGAGGAAAAAAAAATTGCCCCCTCGCATATAGGTTCCTTTATGAGGAAGCAAAAAAAAAAAAGAAGAATTCGGCGTGAGAGAGAAAATGCGAGCGAAAATAGGGTCAAAGCTTTTAGTCGCAGCGCAGGAGAGCGAACACGAAGGAATAGGCAAGATATTGCGAGCGTTTGACGTCGAGCCCTTTTTAGCCTCTGCTGGTCGAGTTTTATTCCCGCGAGATGATAGAATTTCTGGTCACGATCAAACCATTTCCATGCTCTTTACTTCGCTCTGCGATTTATTCTACATTTATACGACTTTTCGTATAAATATTCATCCACGAATGTGAACGCGACAATTGAGCAGGATCAAGTTTGCGAAACAATAGCATTTAATATTCTCATAATTATCAACGAGCTTTAAAAAATTTGATGGACGATCCAGCGACTGTAAACTGCGACTCGACTGACAAATTAAATTCACAATTTATTATCGCGTTTATTTACATTTTCTAATTAATTAAATGTTGGCTTTATTAATTAAGCAACAACAGGACGTGAATTTAAAAATGGCGAGTTATTCGACGAGTTTGTTCATCGACGACAAGGACAATCTCGTGAAATAAATAAATTCAACGCACTGAAAACATAATTTTGTTGAAAAAGATGAATATTTTGTTCGATACGTTCAACTAAATGTTTTTTTGAATAATCCCAAAAATAGTGTCAATGCAGCAAGAATTATATTAGAAAGTCTCTTCGGAAGCAAATTTTAGTCGTTCCGCTCGTAAATTTTGCTGACAATCCCGTAAAAAACAAAATGTACTGTCAAAATAACGAAAATTTTGAAATTCAGCAAGAAATATTCTAGAAAGTCTCTTCGGAAGCAAATTTTAGTCGTTCCACTCGTAAATTTTGCTGACAATCCCATTAGAAACAAAATGTACTGTCAAAATAACGAAAATTTTGAAATTCAGCAAGAAATACATCAGAAAGTCTCTTCGGAAGCAAATTTTAGTCGTTCCGCTCGTAAATTTTGCTGACAATCCCGTAAAAAACAAAATGTACTGTCAAAATAACGAAAATTTTGAAATTCAGCAAGAAATATATTAGAAAGTCTCTTCGGAAGCAAATTTTAGTCGTTCCACTCGTAAATTTTGCTGACAATTCCATTAGAAACAAAATGTACTGTCAAAATAACGAAAATTTTGAAATTCAGCAAGAAATATATCAGAAAGTCTCGTCGGAAGCAAATTTTAGTCGTTCCACTCGTAAATTTCGCTGAAAATTCCATTAGAAACCAAATATACTGCCAAAATAACGAAAATTTTGAAATTCAGCAAGAAATATTTTATGAAGTCTCTTGGGAAGCAAATTTCAGTCGTTCCACTCGTAAATTTCGCTGAAAATTCCATTGGAAACCAAACAAACTGCCAAAATAACGAAAATTTTGAAATTATCAAAGAAAATATTTAGTTTATCGTATTCAACAAAATATCGAGGATTTTTAACAAAATTTTATTCTCAGCATAAATGAAATATAATTAATCGGAGGGGTTCCTAGAACTTGATCAAGCGACAACGTACTCTGTGGATGATTATCACACGAGATCGAGCCTCGGCTAGATTATGTGCTGCGCTGGCTGCTGCGACCGAGAGACCAAGTTTCTTTTTTCCTCGTCAAATGTTGTTTTTTTATTTTTTGTTTATTTTTTTCTCTCATTCGCTCTGCTCCTTTGCTCGCTTCCAACCTCCGATAATTATTAACAATTCAAATGGCAGGATTGCTACAATATCACGTTCCGGAGGCCTGCCTCGCTCGGGACCAATCCGAGCGAGGGAGAGGGTAGCTGTCCAACTAATTTGCACACTTTGCGACAAATGTGCGTTTCATAAATCAGAGTGATACGATATTCAAATTAATTGTATTGTGGGTGTGCGATATCGAGCGAACCGAACGCAACGAGAAAACAACAAAATATTCATCTGTTTAGGAATGAGAGAGAAAAAAAAATTCATTATCGCGAGTGGCTGCATTCCTAATTGCTCGAGCGAATTGTGAAAAAAAATGTGGCGTGCCTACGATATTCGCTAAAGAGTTGAACTCGTTTACCATTTTTTACTGCGTACGAAATTTTTTCGAGGAGCTCGTGAATTTTTAATTTTTTTTTCTTTTTTTTAATTAATTGATTTTTTATTTTTTGGCAAACGTCAAGCCTGCAAACTGCAGAATTTTTTGCACATTATTTGGAGGAGTAAATATTGTCTGAGGTCAGTAAATAATTTCGTGAATATGGATCGAATATTTTCTGGAGTTGGGAAGATCGTAGACGCGGTAAGAATGGGAAGAAATAATTACAAGAGCTACGCGGGGACGGATAAGCGGATTTCGTTGGATTTCTCTGCTCCCCCGTTTCGCCCTTTTTCGTTGCTGCTAATTAATTTCCCCTCGATTTATTTCTTCTCCTGCTGACGGGAGGCGACACATTTTACTTCCGGGCTAATGGAGCACACAATAAAGTCCTTTTACCTTTAGTAATCCGATTGCATGAAAAAGATGTCTTTGCAATTGTTCACTTCTGAGGACTCCATTCCCCAAGCCTCTGACGCAGATGCTATGGAAAAAGACTTTGCCAATGTCTCCGATCTTGGTATATCAACGTTTTTATGAAAAAACTAAAATTATTCAAAGAAACTGCATCCAAGTTTTCTTAAAAAATGAAATTCTGCACGGAATTGTTAATTGGAACTTCATTTATTGAAAATTGAGCCAAAAATTGATTTATTGAAAATTAAGCCAAAAATTAATTTATTGAAAATTGAGCCAAAAATAAATTTATTGAAAATTGAGCCAAAAATAAATTTATTGAAAATTAAGCCAAAAAATAACTTATCGAAAATTGAACCAAAAATTGATTTATTGCAAATTAAGCCAAAAATGAATTTATTGAAAATTAAGCCAAAAATAAATTTATTGAAAATTAAGCCAAAAATGAATTTATTGAAAATTGAGCCAAAAATAAATTTATTGAAAATTAAGCCAAAAATTAATTTATTGAAAATTAATCAATTAAAACTCAATTAATCGAAACTTAAGTAATTGATACTTTATTAACCCAAACTCAATTAATTTAAACTTAATTAGTCGCAGCTTAATTAATTAAAATTTAATTAATTGAAATTCGTCAAAGAATCAAGAAATTACGAAAGAAACGATAAAAGTTTGGCACGAGTTTTCAATAAATTTTCCAGCCTGATTTTCTATCGCAGCCTCCGTTGCGTGTGTGAAATTTCTTCGATCGCGATAAAGAT
>JBAJMU010000010.1:1199722-1246771 GCA_037952995.1 Hyposoter didymator | reverse complement strand
AAAAAAAAAAAAAAAAAAGTACAAAAACGTTGGATACCATGGACGTGATGAAATTTTTATTCATCAGAAATGCAGCTGTCGAGATTTTTTCACCAATCTAATGACATTCCAAGTGTGTTTCTAAGTTTTTTAATGAGAACCCAATGTGACTGAACGCGAATTGTTAAACTCGCGGTCGTGCAGGTTTTTCTATGGCGATTTTCGTATGTGCAATATTTTTATTATTTTTGTTGTGTCCTTGAAACTCTTGGAATTCGAAACTTGGATCGATTGCTATCTCATGAATAATCCTTTGCAAAACACAAACGTTGTTCCTCCATCAGCAGGATATTTAATAAGCACTAAAAATAACATTGCGAGATATGGAACTTTGAAGTCTTTACTCTCGGGATCGTTTATCGAGACTGCTGCGACACCTGGTGACGAAATCAGTAACTTTTCAAGCTCACAATCCAAACGCCGCGTGCTAAAACAGAAACGTGTCTTGAGAACTGGCAGAATTGATAACGAGTCGACGGAGTAATCATTTTCTCGATCAATTCCATCGACAAAACATAAACAAATCGACTTGGAATTTTTTTAAATTATTTTTTCATCGAGAACTCGAGAATTATCGGCAATTCATTTTTTCAAACTCGGTCGGTAACTTTTTTCTACGTTTCCTTCAGTGAGTCATGGTCGCGCCGCTCAAAATCGGCCATCTCAGCGACCACACCGAATCTTTTTTCTCTCCGGACGCAACACACACGCGGCGCCACTGTCGCGATCACACGAAATCCGTCAGTGTCGTGCCTTCTTCACAGCTGATTCGCAAAAACGTAAACAGCTTTTCGCAGCTCCGTAGAAAACATTTATCAAAAAAATGACGCGACACGCGAGAAATTGTACAGCCGGCGCAGTCTACACTTATCACGAAAAGAAAAAAGACGCTGCTGCCTCTGGTTACGGAACAAATAGTCACAGAGTTGGTAAAGATTCTGTCAAAGATTTCGACTGTTGTTGTTTAACGCTGCAGCCTTGTAGGAATCCAGTCGTCACGTAAATATCAATTTTCTCTCTGCCACGAAAAGAATCGCGCAAAACATCGATTTCTTTCATTTTCGTCCTCGTTCCAGACGCGATGGTTATCTTTTCGACAAGGAGGCTATTCTCGAGTACATTCTTACGAAAAAGAGAGAATACGCGAGACAATTGAAAGAGTACGAAAAGCAGAAACAACGGGACGAGGTATTTGCGACTCTGAGAACCAGAGAAATTCCCAAAACACACGAAACTTGAATGTTAAATATCTCGGGATTGGCTGAACAGATTTCCTCCTACCAGGGACCATTTTAAAGATAAAAAATCGTAGAAAATTCAAATCCAATTGGAAATGTTTCCATTGCCCCATTTTCCCCGTAAAATCGATCAAAAGTTTCTCTGATTTTTTAATTTCCAAATTATTTCGAGAAAATCGTAAAAATCTTTGTTTCTCGTGTCTCACGTCGGAATTTAACGATCGCAGGAAGAGTCTCAGGAACAAACTGCCAACGAAGAATTGCAAAAGCTGCAGAACTTTTTGAAAGGAGAAAAAAACATTGTGTCGCGGGTTAAAAGCCAAGAGAAGGAGGAGAGCGAAGCTTCCGTGTCGAACATGACCAACGGACGGGACAAGAGTTTACCCAGTTTTTGGATTCCGTCAAAAACTCCACAAGCCAAAGCGGCTCCGATCAACAAGCCGGACAAAAATATTTACTGTCCGGAAAGCGGGCGTGTCTTGAAACTGAAGGATCTCATTCCTGTGAAATTCACAGAGGTCAAGGATCCCGACGACAAGAAAGCTCTCATCGTCAAACAAGCTCGTTACATGTGTCCCATCACGCACGATATATTGGGCAACAATGTTCCTTGCGCAGTTATTAAAACAACGTAAGAAACTAGAGGCTTGAGAATTTTTATCGAGACTGAGATTTCACGAAATTGCATTTTTTTTCCAGCGGAGACGTTGTCACGGTGGAATGCGTGGAGAAAATATTGAAAAAAGATTGGATCAACCCCCTGGACAGCTCGAAAATCACGGAAAAGGATATTATTCTGCTCCAGAGGGTGAATATATATTTTTTTTTTAACATTAAGTCCCGTGACCCATTTAGGCTTCTCTCAAAATTAGTATAAACGTTCTTGGCACTGAAACTAAAAGTTTTCTCTTCTGAAGAAAAATTATCTGGCGTTCATAATTTCGGGATATTTAATTTCCCATTTTTTATGTTTCTCATCCAAACGCGTGTGAATCGAAGTTTCGTTTCTTTTGTTTTTTTCTTGCAACGTTTTTAACGAAACGTGACTCGAATTTGCACGCGTTTGGATGGGAAAATGAAAAATCTCGAAATTGTAAACGTCGGAGAAATTTTCTTCACAGGAGAAAATTTTTAGTTTAGCAAAATTTATAAAAAAACGATAAATAAAGTCGTTTGGTGAGAGTGATGCGTTGAGTTTTAGTTGGACAACGAAATTTGCTTTTTTGCTCCAGGGTGGGACCGGCTATTCTGCGGCAAACGATCGTCTCGAAGGAAAACACGAACGTCCAGTACTCCAGGCTTAGGGTAACACGATCGTGTTTCTTTTTCTCCTCCAATAAATTGTACAATTCCTAAAACTCCCTGAAACGATGAATTTTTCAATAAAAACTTTTCAAATCCGATGGAAAAAGCTCGCCATTCATTAATTTCTCGTAAAAAATGAAAATTTTACTAAAATCGAGGCTGTCCGGAGTTTTCCGGAAATCTCTCGCCTCCGTGGAAAACGAGAGAAATGTGAGCAGTTTATTCATTTCGAAACGTTTTTCTTTTTTCGATTCTCGACACTGCTTGGCCTGTTTTTCTCATCGCATCAATTTTTCAGACGAGTTACGCGTCGGTAACTTACCGACGGTCGGTACAGCGAGTTGCTAACGCCGTCGTCGCTATAAGTTTGCTTATTTTTTGTTGAGCACCCACTGCGCGCGCGCGTGTTCGTTGATGGTCTGTGGCGATCTGATCGGGCGCCAAATCGCAACTCAACATTTTTTTTCACAAAACCTTTCTCAAACTTTCAGTCGATTTTCGTCGCGGTTCGTGCGCGTGTGTGGGTTTACGCGTGTTGAATTAAAACGTGTTGATGATGAAACGCTAAAGTGGCTGTGAATAAATCGAAAAGTCGATCTTGCGGTAAGAATCAATCGGAAAAATTCCCGCGGTCATTGTTCTTCGTCGCGCCGGCTTTTTCGCGAAATATTTCGTGTTTCCACGTGAAAAAAAGTTTTTTCGCTGCCTCTGAACTCATTGTGTTGGAAACACGCGATTCTTCGAGCTATTCGATAAAAGTGAGAAATTTCCTGCGCGAATCGACCAAGTGGCAAAAGGAACGCGATGGAAATTCGTAAAAAAAGAAAAACATCGATTCCACGCTCACAGGCCAAACTCGCGCGACAGATATAGTTTGAAACCATTTTTTCCGAACGCTACGAATGTAAACAAAAGATCCTCCCGTTCTCGCAAGTTCTTCGAGCTCCGCGTGAAAAAGAATAACGATTTCGAGATCGTTTTCGCGTCACAGTATCGACACGAAACATACGAGAGTCCCGAAGCTAAATAAAAAGCGAAAAACGAGGGAAAAAGTGTAGCGCGAAGCTTGGAGCGCCAACGACGTTAGAAAAATAATAGAAAAGGCAAGAACGTACGGAAAGACTCAGTTTACATTGAAATATCGTCGTCGCAGCGTTTGCCTTTCTGTGTTGTCGCGTACATCGCGCGCCCCGTGTGTATCCAGGTACAGCAGATCGTAGTGTCTCTCGCCCCTCTCCATCTTTCTATACGTACGCCATGAGCTCCGCTTATTATGCAATTTCCACAGAGAGTTAGAGAGTCTGGTGTGCACATAGATATGTATATATTAATGCGCTACTGTACGATCGCACACATAACACACAGAGCGAAGGGGATTGCGGAGGTTTCGATATGTTACCTCATACAAAAACAAAAAAGTCTTTTACACGAATTATCGGTTCGGTCATATTCCCAGCGTTCGGGGAAAGGGGTAAAAATCGTGAAACGTTCGTTTACATTATTTTCCTTGTCTATTTCTTGACAAAAACGAATCGAAATATTTTCTAATAAATGTCTAAAAACCTATTTTCCGATTTTCGACTCGATTTCTTCCGCAAAAGTCTTCGAATTCGTATATTTCGTAACGTTTCGAAAAAAAGAGTCGAAAAATTTTGTGCCAACGATTAAAGTTTTTGTTTTCAACGAAATTTTATAAAATCTGAAAAAAAATGATTTTCCACGTTTTTGAATCAAGAACAAATGCGTTTCACCTTAGACGAGGCTTACGTAAGACACGATGATGCCAACAGACTGCGTGGTAGAGAAAAAATTATATTCCCGCGGCTTATCTCGATCGTTGAGAGTCGCGGCGGTACAAATCGCTCGATCGAGAGGTCACGAACGAGAAAATCGTGACATATATCCGCCAGAGAGAGAGAGCGAGACAGAGAGAGGTTGAAAATGCGTGCGACCCAAAGTCACGCGTAAATAGGAAGTTTGCGACGTGATTTGTACGATCTGGACGATGCTTCGTATCTCGAGGAGACGCAACGCGGCAGGGAGACCCAACGACAGCGGAAAAAGCAGAGAAAGAGGCAGAGGGGGGGGAAACGCATGCAAGAGCGAAACTCAATAGCCGACGAAAAGGTCGAAGCGTTTTCAAATGCAAATCTTCGTGTGTTGATATCGTCGCGTCTGCTCGTGGACGCGGAGTCTCGTACTATTCGCGTACAGCGAATGATACTGAATGCGAGTGAGTAATACAGGGCAATGAGACCTTTCCACACCACGCGCCACGACGCAAAGTCCTTTTTGAGACAAAACTCCATCAACCATATTTCCTTGCTCTATATTCAGGCGACCAACTGCCTGGCAGCTCTCGGCACAGTATCACCGGAATTTTGTCACATTCCGTATGAATTATAAATACGAGGATTCGTACAGTCGTACTTGATAACATTAAGGACGTTGGATCACGATGACACAATGTTGCGATGCTAAATCATGTTAAAAACATAAAAAAATTCAAAAATATAAGAATTTTATCAAATTTGGTGAATATTTTCTTTAATAATATTTGTGACGATAGAAATTTTTTTTTAGATTTTTCCAACACGTAGTACTCGAGTTTTTGAACACTAACGTTCACGTGTATAAGCATAGAGTTTATATTTATACAGGTATACGTCTCGTACATGAAAAGTTGGATTTAACTTTCAATTATTCGATAACAATGTGGTTGAAAATTTGGAGAAAAATTTGTGTTTCTATACTCGATGCCAAAGAATGTTATCACCAAATTTTATAAAATTCTGATTATTTTTATTTCGTGATCCAAACTCCTTGATCAATTTTTCTCGAATATTTCGTGAACATCTCGTGCATAAAAAGTTGGATTTAACTTTGAATTATTCGATAACCATGTGGTTGAAAATTTGGAGAAAAATTTGTGTTTCTATACTCGATGCCAAAGAATGTTATCACGAAATTTTATAAAATTCTGATTATTTTTATTTCGTGATCCAATCTCCTTGATCAATTTTTCTCGAATATTTCGTGAACATCTCGTGCATAAAAAGTTGGATTTAACTTTCAATTATTCGATAACCATGTGGTTGGAAATTTGGAGAAAATTTGTGTTTCTATACTTGATGCCAAAGAATGTTATCACGAAATTTTATAAAATTCTGATTATTTTTATTTCGTGATCTCCTTAATCAATTTTTATCGAATATTTCGTGAACACTTAGTGCATGAAAAGTTGGATTTAACTTTGAATTATTCGATAACCATGTGGTTGGAAATTTGGAGAAAAATTTGTGTTTCTATACTCGATGCCAAAGAATGTTATGACGAAATTTTATAAAATTCTGATTATTTTTAGTTCGTGATCTCCTTAATCAATTTTTCTCGAACATTTCGTGCATGAAAAGTTGGATTTAACTTTTAATTATTCGATAACCATGTGGTTGAAAATTTGGAAAAAAAAATTTCTATACTCGATGCCAAGAAACGTCATAAACAATTTNTTGCGACGTGATTTGTACGATCTGGACGATGCTTCGTATCTCGAGGAGACGCAACGCGGCAGGGAGACCCAACGACAGCGGAAAAAGCAGAGAAAGAGGCAGAGGGGGGGGAAACGCATGCAAGAGCGAAACTCAATAGCCGACGAAAAGGTCGAAGCGTTTTCAAATGCAAATCTTCGTGTGTTGATATCGTCGCGTCTGCTCGTGGACGCCGAGTCTCGTACTATTCGCGTGCAGCGAATGATACTGAATGCGAGTGAGTAATACAGGGCAATGAGACCTTTCCACACCACGCGCCACGACGCAAAGTCCTTTTCGAGACAAAACTCCATCAACCACATTTCCTTGCTCTATATTCAGGCGACCAACTGCCTGGCAGCTCTCCGCACAGTATCCCCGGAATTTTGTCACATTCCGTATGAATTATAAATACGAGGATTCGTTCAGTCGTACTTGATAACATTAAGGACGTTGGATCACGATGACACGATGTTGCGATGCTAAATCACGTTAAAAACATAAAAAATTTCAAAAATATAAGAATTTTATCAAATTTGGTGAATATTTTCTTTAATAATATTTATGACGATAGAAATTTTTTTTTAGATTTTTCCACCACGTAGTACTCGAGTTTTTGAACACTAACGTTCACGTGTATAAGCATAGAGTTTACGTATATACAGGTATACGTCTCGTACATGAAAAGTTGGATTTAACTTTCAATTATTCGATAACCATGTGGTTGGAAATTTGGAGAAAAATTTGTGTTTCTATACTCGATGCCAAAGAATGTTATGGCGAAATTTTATAAAATTCTGATTATTTTTATTTCGTGATCTCCTTAATCAATTTTTATCGAATATTTCGTGAACACTTAGTGCATGAAAAGTTGGATTTAACTTTTAATTATTCGATAACCATGTGGTTGGAAATTTGGAGAAAAATTTGTGTTTCTATACTCGATGCCAAAGAATGTTATGACCAAATTTTATAAAATTCTGATTATTTTTAGTTCGTGATCTCCTTAATCAATTTTTCTCGAACATTTCGTGCATAAAAAGTTGGATTTAACTTTTAATTATTCGATAACCATGTGGTTGAAAATTTGGAATAAAATTTCTATACTCGATGCCAAGGAACGTCATAAACAATTTTTATCAAATTCTGATTTTTTAGATTTCGTGATCTCCTTAATCAATTTTTCTCGAACATTTCGTGCAAGAAAAGTTGGATTCAACTTTTAATTATTCAATAACCATGTGGTTGAAAATTTGGAAAAAAAAATTTCTATACTCGATGCCAAGGAACGTCATAAACAATTTTTATCAAATTCTGATTTTTTATATTTCGTGATCCAACCTCCTTAATCAATATTTCTCGAACATTTCGTGCATAAAAAGTTCGAATGAACTCTCGATTATTCGACATTTATCGATTTTTCCAATTCTTCCAACTTTTCGAAAAAGTTGCGAGGATTTGAAAGAATTCTGCGACACAGTATCGATCTCCCCGAAGTCTTGGGACTCGAAATTTTCGAAAATATAATTTCGTTCTCCCAGGGTTTCGACTCGGTGACAATGAGCAAGTGCGACGAGTCGCGAGTCAGGAATTGGAGAACTTTGTACGACAACGTTTGATAAAAAGGATGAAAGCGTTTTGCTCAATCCGTAATAATAAATAACGGAGCGTGCATCCAAAATCGAGGCGTTTCCTTCACCGCACGAATTATGCAACATTGTTAAAACAATATTGTATTATTCAATGGAATATTTATAATGCTATGATTCGATTTTAAAAAGGTGCACGAATAAGCGTTGTAAAGCGATGGCGAGCGTTGGGAAGACGAGATCTGTCAAGTACAGATTATGATCCGTATCTGTTCGTGACACAAGGGCCTCGTTCGTTTACGTAATCGCGGCTATTGTAATCGCAGTATCAATTTGTGTTGCCGTCCTTTTCAAATACAATTTTCATTCAGGAAGTTAAAAATTTTCTCACAATTACGAAAAATTGATAATTCTCTTAAAAATTCGATCCACTGGACGTTTTTCACGAATATATTGTTCTCGAGCAAGCTTCACCATCAACTCTTGCAAGTCAAACCATATTTATCGATTTCCCATAGAATGCCCCATGCATACACATGGCATTCTTACTTCCGAAGAAAATTGTACAACCGAGCGTTGTTGAATTTGCTCTCAAACCTCCTTTTTCCAAACAATTGGAATTTTTTATTTTTTTTCATGCATCAGTCATTTATTTATTCATTTATTTATTCGTTTATTTATTTATTCGTTTATTTATTTATTCGTCTATTTATTTATTCGTTTATTTATTTATTCGGGCATTTATTTATTTATTCATTTATTTATTTATTTATTTATTCGTTTATTTATTTATTTATTCGTTTATTTATTTATTTATTCGTTCATTTATTTATTTATTCGTTTATTCATTTATTTATTCGTTTATTTATTTATTCATTCGTCTATTTATTTATTTATTCGTTTATTTATTTATTTATTCGTTTATTTATTTATTTATTCGTCTATTTATTTATTTATTCGTCTATTTATTTATTTATTCGTTTATTTATTTATTTATTCGTTTATTTTTTCATTTATTCGTTTATTTATTCATCGATTCGTCTATTTATTTATTTATTCGTCTATTTATTTATTTATTCGTCCATTTATTTATTTATTCGTCTATTTATTTATTTATTCGTCTATTTATTTATTTATTTGTTTATTTATTTATTTATTTATTTTCTTGATCAAATATAAAGTTTCTTATCCAATTTTTATTTAGGGCACAAAATGATTTTTTTTTTTTATAATTCAAACAGAAAATTGATGCGAAAATTGACATGGTTTGAAAAATTGATTAATACACGAAAAGAAAAATCTACTGCGTTGATAAATTATAAGAAGCTGCGAGCGAAAAATTGACTATTTTTCGCACTGAAATTTCGGAGGCTGCAAGAGTTTTGCACTTATTTCGTGCGTGAAATTCAATAAATTAAACGAAGCGGAACGAGATGGACGGAACGGTTGTTTATACGGGAATTTGCCGCCTATGTGCATGTCGAAACAATCACGAGACGAAAATAAAAGGAGAGACGCTGTTTTGCGAGATTCAGCAGGACGTAATAACGTCGCATCAATAATTCGTCGGGCAGAGAGTGTCGCTCGCTCGTCTTACTTTGACAGAGAAGCGTAATAACAATAAGTCCGGAGCCAATTAAAAAAAACGGTGACTACGCGCGCGGGGATTGCAGATGAAACAGGGGATTGCTTCATTGACGCTAAGGACGAGAGAGTCTCGGTCTGTTGGACCGTGAGAACGACATTCCATCTCATAATCGTCATCATCCCAATTTTTTCTTCTCTCATTAAGAAAAAAAAAAAACAGTAAAAAATCGTTATTGGCTTTAAATTTTATTTTTCTTCGCGAAATAAAATCCTTCGAGTTCCTTTACTCTGAGAAACAATAGCTCGGAGTGTCGTTAACATTTTCCCGTAACGTCACGAACGCCTGAGACGGAAAACTGAGCGAGACGAAACTCTGCGATCTGCCGGAGGCATCGGATTTTTCTCGTTTTCCCGCTGTGCGCCCTCAACGTCTCAACTTACCAATCAAGCCCATTTACCCGATACAATTGGAATCACACTTCGCTGAAAAAAAAAAAGGAAACTCCGAAACGTCTTGGACAGAGTTAATAAGAGAGTCGAATTTCCTCGTCAAGACCAAGGGCAAAAAGCTAATTCCCAGGTCTCGGCATTCACCTGGACCGAGACTTTTTATTCTTGCAAAGGCCAAGCACCCAGAACGATGTCGAAAACGACTCTGCGGTCTTCTCTTCAGCATAAAATTGCCTAAAACTAAAAATCAAACGATCCTTTTAATTTTCCACGACGAAGAGAAAGGTGCAGTTTAAAATAGTATTTATTAAACATTTGACAACGAAAAACTACAAAAGGAAAATCGATTTAAAAAAAAAACAAATAATCGGCGAATTTCTTACGAAAAAAAAAAGGATTTTAAAAATAATACGATTCCATCATCATTCCCAGTCGCTACCGCAGCTCCGATGAAATCGATGACGAACGACGATGATCCTATTCGATTAACAATAAATAATAAATAATCAGATTATTTTTAATTCGATTCGAAAAATAAATAATAAATTGAGGATCGAAATGAAAGTCCCGAAATAAGTAGAAAACCGTCCAGAGGAAAATGTCGAAGAAATTGAAAGAAATTTTTCGTCAGAACCCAAAAATTTTTAGCGACACACAAAAATTAGCGTTTGCCACGTTCAAGAAACTTTTGACAGTCCAGCTCCCCCGAGATCGAATGACAACTGACTTTTTTTTTGTTTTTTCCTCGAAATATTTGCACGTTGCCAAAATTCCAGTTTTTTAAGCTGATCGTTATACAAGGCTGAGCTTTTGCACCGCGTCCACGAGCAGCGAGGATGATGATGACCATTTTGCACTGTCCAAAACGAACGAGAGATTAGAAATGCAAAAAAAAAAAAAGTAAAAAGCATAGGAGTGTGGGGACAGGAATAAATACAAACGCGAATTCCGCTAATGAATATAGAGCGGTGAGTTCAAACAGGAATTGGGAAGAGGGAGGGGGAGGCTTATTGGAATCGGCTAAACGGGATAATGATGATGGTTGCAACGGTGGAGACAAACGGCGTCAACCGATCGGCTCGTGTCCCTTTTGTACAACTGCAACGCACACACGTCATAATCTAATATATACAGGGTGTCCCTTAAAAACAATCAGACCTGCAAATCGGCTTCGTATCGAGACCGAGTTAAATAAATAATTTAGTCTAAACGTTCTTGGCACCGAGACCAAAAGTTTTCTCCTGTGAAGAAAATTTTTCTGACGTTTACAATTTCGAGATATTTCATTTCCAATTTTTGATTTTCCCATCTTGACGCATGTAAATTGAATTCACGTTTCGTTAAAAACGTTGCAAGCAAAAACCAAAAGAAACGCGACTCCAATTTACACGCGTTTCGATGGGAAAAATAAAAAAAATGGGAAATTAAATATCTCGAAATTTTAAGAGTCAGAAAATTTTTCCTCAGCGGATAAAATTGTTAGCTTTGTTGCCAAAAACGTTTATACTAAATTTCGAAAGAATTCGAAATAAAATCGCTTTGTAATAATACGTAAAAATGCTGCATACATTTTCTCTAGGAAATGCATCGAGCTACGCAATGAAAACAAAATATTATTGGAAAAGATGGAACTGTTTTTTTTTTTCTCAACAATCCTCAAAATGCTGTCATCGCAGGAAAGCAAATTCTTGTCATTCGAATCGTTCATTCAGGTGACAGTTCCATCAGAAACGAAATAAACTAAAAAAATTACGAAAATTTTGCCCAAAAATATTCAGTTTATCGCAAAAAACAAAATATCAAAGTTTCCTAAAAAAAAAATCATTCCCAGCGCGACATATCAGTCCCATGCAGCTGCATCTCTCACTGTCTCGATCTCCCTTCGTCTTGGCTGCAGTACGTGCACCAAGCACTGCTCCCGAAGGTACGTCGATAATAAACTATTCGGGAAGGAGTAAAAAAAAAACGAAGGATTGGAAAAGCTTATGTTTACGGTTAGCTTAAGGGGGCAACCTGGACATGTATAGAGAAAAGCTTATTGATACATATGTACAAAGGGAATAATCTGGATGCCTGGATGATGGCTAATTAATGCAATCAACATGGATTATCGCGGTAAGGATCGAGGTAATGCTCGGTGTCCAGCGTCGAGCCAAACAAAATTGATACGATTTTGTTGTGAACAATGTAACATCGTGATTTTCCAAAGTCCCTCTCTTCCTGGTCGTCGGTGCGTCCTTGAGGAGACTCTTTAAAATCGACGAGTCCTCGATGGCTGTCCAACATTTTCTGCACTTTTCTTATTCTTCTACTTCCTTTGCATACATTGGGTGAAAAACTTTTTTCATTTGTGCCAAGGACTGAATCACACTCGAAAACGCGAGTATCGAACCAAGCCTGCAGAAGCTTCTGCGCCGGAAGAAGAGCAAGCGAACGACACTTGTTTGTTATCCTCTTTTCCTTGGTCCGCATCCTACGAGCTTTGCCTCTTCCCACAGCCCTTCCACGCTCCTTTTCCACACGCGATTATTTTTACAGGTTCTTATTCTTCTTACCGTTTTTTTCCTCAAACCGTATCGCGACAGTGTGGGATAAAAAGGGCCACTTTGTCAGCTTCGCGTCTCGTGAAACCTCTCCCTTTTTCTCAACCTCTCAATTCTGAATGAAAAAAAAATTAAAAAACAAAAAATCAAAAAAAAAAAAAACTAGAGACACGATCTTGAAGATTCTGCCTGAAGATTCCTAAACGTTATCGATACTTTGACGTTCTTTTTACTCTCGTAAACCACACGGAGAAAACAAGAGGTTCGCGAAGTTTTTTCATGAATAATTATGTTTCGAAAAATTAACACTACGCAGAGAGAAATGCGGGGAAATTTATATCACGAATTACTAGGGCCACCATAGTTTTCTGGTGACAATTTCGTCCCTCTGAGACATTTGAGCAAAAACATAGTAATTTTTATTAAAATTCTATCGGAAAAAGCGGAAATTTGACATTTCGCCCAATTTCGGATGAAAAATTACCATGTTTTTGTTGAAATTTCTCAGAGGGACGAAACTGTCACCAGAAAACTATGGGCCATAGTAATTATTGATATAAATTTCTCCGCATTTCTCTCCGTGTATGCTTTTAAAAAAAAAATAATCAATATTTATTAATAATTACGAAATTAATTAACTAATTATGAATTAAAATTAAATGAATAAATTACGAGTTATAATTAAAATGATTGTTAACACAATATAAAATTATAATTAACCATTTGAATGAAATTCTTGAATATCTTGATTTTTAATATTTTTCGCTATGGCGCCGAAGATTTAATATGCACGCGCCATTTTTACTATACGGAGTGAGAATCATTTTGACACATTTATAACAACAACGAGTCTCATATCGCAACAAACTGGCAGTAAAGTAAAAAAAAAATGATCAATATTTATTAATAATTACGAAATTAATAAATTAACTAATTATGAATTAAAATTGAATGAATAAGTTACAAGTTATAATTTAAATGATTGTTAACACAATATAAAATTATAATTAACAATTTGAATGAAATTCTTGAATATCTTGATTTTTAATATTTTTCGCTACGACGCCGAAGATTTAATATGCACGCGCCATTTTTGCTTTACGGAGTGAGAATCATTTTGACACATTTATAACAACAACGAGTCTCATATCGCAAGAAAGTGGCAGTAAACTGAAAATATTTAGTGGGACGTGATGAAAATTTCCACAAGTTCTGGTCGTGAGATTAATTTATTGCCAGGATATTAATAACTTTTACTTTTATTGTGAGATTGTCAAGTTTTGGAACGATGGGGTCAATAGGATCGATTTTCATGGGGGGACGTTTTTTCAATAGTCTCTTGGGATTGAAAATGTCTAAAGAATGGCGACGAGGGTTATTTGTGTGGATTGTTTTTGGTTAAATATTCGCATTGATATTGCGTTTGACGTCATTTGAATAATCTCTCCCTCTCTCAGTCTCTCTCTCCCTCTTGGCTCGAGGCTTCGTGTACGCGTGTCCCTTTTACTCGCGTACAACTGGGTGAAGAGAGATAAACGAGACCCTCCGATCGTCGATTGGGTAGTTACGGAGAGCCCCGGATGATGATGTTTGTGGAAAATGTCGGAGAGGGTGGCGACCGCCCTCGCGCGACGCGGAGGTGCTCCGTCGACGAGTATATAAGCGTCGGTGCACGCTCGGTTTTCGAGTCACTCCCACCTGCGCCGTGCCACGCGACCACGTGTCGTTTGTGTCCGTGCATTCGCGTGCAAGTGTATATGCGCGTATGAGCGTCAACACGACGACGACGAGTGTCTTTGTGTCTTTCGATGCGAGCGGCAGGGACTCGCGTTCTCCAAGCGGGCAACTGTTGTTACATATCTTTGAGTTTAACTCGAGTGGTGCGGTGGTACGCTGGCGTCGAGAAGGTCCTCGTTATTTTATAATAATAACCGTCGATTGGTCGCGTCGTCGATCCTCGTTTTTTTTAATTCTTTCGCCTTTTCCGCTCGAGGCAAACCAATTTTTTTATCTCTTATCGTTTGTTTAGCGGGAATTTTTTTCGCCAAGTTTATAAACCGCGAGGAGACGAGCATCGAGGAACCGGGGATTTGCTTTGTTAGAGTGAAAAATTTCACGGCTCTCGAAACATCGAAATTGCCGAACGAAACGTCGCTGCTTGTTAATAATAAACGAATCGGCCATTTTGGTCCCGCTAGAAAAAACAAATTCATCGGGAACGTTTCTCAGTGGAAAAAAATACGAGGACGAGTCCGTCAGAGACGCCGTGGAGTTCACGCTCCCGGACATCGACGACAGCATCGTTATCGCCGAAGAATCGGCCGGAAACGCACCATTCGACACTGGCGTCCATCGCGCAAACCCCAAAGACTCGCCCAACCTGCCAAATTGATAAAACACTCGCAAGACTCTCCCGCACTCAGATTCCTTCATAATTTGGCGTTTCTCTTCCTACCAACGATCGCCATTTTTGCCAAACCCGCTGGCAAAATACTCGCTCTTTTCATCGGGCTCGTCGATCCTTTTCTACGCGGAGACTTTACCATTTTCATCGAAATATTGCGCTCCTTCAAACTCTCCAGTTGCCCCAATTTTTCTGACATAGAAATTCGACATTTTGCTTTTCAAAGTCACGAGAAAAATTGCCATACGAATAATCCACCGAAAATTCTCGCTTCCTCAATCTTTTCAACACGATGACTCTCCACTTCCGGTTCGATAAATCACTCGCCCTTTTGTGCCTCGCCGCCGGAAGTGCTTCTCGTCGCAACAGCCAAACGAGACAAAAAAATTAATCATTTATTTGCGATAATCGCAAATCTTGCAAGGAAATGGTCGTTCAGGACATGGCACAGAGCTACAGTCAGCTCTTTCACACGAGCCAAGAATTTATGTCCTTGGAGGAACTCAATCCCGAACTTATTCATAATGAAAGTCAAACTGGTCCCCCCGAACATGAATGGGTTTCCACCTCCAACACAACCGCTCATCTTTATCGAAGTTGCACAATGCGAAATCGCCGCAATCCCGAAGACGGAGAAAACGACGAGGACGTTGGAAACGACAATGATTCCACTTCTCACTCTGCCAAAGAACAACAACAACGAACTTATTACAATTTGTCCTCAGCCGTAAAACGGTAAGAGTTTCCATATCGTTCAATTCCATTTTCACCAATTTTTTCCCCCGAATTAAAATAAAAAATAAAAAAAAATATTCATTTTTAAATTTTCGATAAAATTTTTAAATAATCATTTTCAATTCGTCTGGAAAGTCGTCCAGAAAATTCGTCTGGATGCAAACAAAAAAACGTGAAATTTTATTTTCACCAATTTTTTCCCCGAATTAAAATTAAAAAACAAAAAATTATTTTTACATTTTCGAAAAAATTAAAAAAAATTCATTCCATTTTTCTAATGTCACTAAATTTAATGGAAAAAAATTATTTTCAATACCGAACGTTAATTATTTCGTTGGTACCTCGTAGACCCAAATTTCTCAATAAAAAAAAAGACAACATTTTCCAATCGCCCCTCGAGGAACAAATTGAACGACGAAAATTCGTCTGGATGCAAAAAAAAAAAAAAAACGTGAAATTTTTAATATTCTCGATTCCCGACGAATGTCAACTAGAGATTCCGTCAAAAAAACGTATTCAATAAAATTGCAACGAATATCGTAACACCTCGAAAGAGCAACACTAAACACACAAAAATATTCAATGAATATTGAAAAGATTGACAATTGCACGGATTACGAGATGGCAGTGTAAATTAATTAGATTTCATTAACGCATTGAATTTCGTCAGCGAAAATGACGCGAAATACTTGGACTCACGTATGTAATTTGATCGACCAGTGGATGAAAAAAAAGGATAAATTTTATCATTCAAAATTATACGAAAGGAATTTGTTAAGTGGTCGATAATTTTCTATGCTGTGCTGTGTACTTAAACGCTCGAAAAAACGAGAGCAACATGGCAACGTAGAAACATTCCACGACGATAAAAAAAAATAGACATGCTCGAGATAAGCAGCAAAAGAAAATTATAGGAAAATGTTTTTCGCAAGAGTTTGACAAATTTTCCATTCGATTCGATTCAATTATGAGGGAAGGAGGATCAAAGCTTCGTACGTATTCTTGCACGAGACTGAAATCTGCATTTCTCTCGATTCTCATTTGTTTTTGTAATTGCAAAAAAAACGATGCAACTGAAAAATATCCATCGCTTTGCTTCGTCTCTCTCGCTCTCTCTCTGCTTTCCTTGTTTATATCACTTTTGGAAAAAAAACGTGGCATTAGTGCAATCGTCGTTGCGTCACACTGATGTACGCGGAACTTGTTGAGCTCGTGGAGCACGCGTTGAATCGACCAGACGACCTTGATCGTGTGAACGAACGAGGCACAAGGAAATGGAGAGAAAAACGCGATGGAAAAGAAACTTTAAATCGAGGAAAAAAAAAGAGATGAAGCGAAAAATAGGGAGAGAACGAAATAGAATTTAGCAAAACGTTGTTGTCGTCGTGCTGCTCAGTTTTTAATGAAAATTTATGAAATTACAGCGATTCTTGCAGCGCCGTTTACTTTGGCGGAGCTGAAGAAAACTCGAGAATCGTCGCTGACACCGAAACGAGACTCGTCGCTAATGAAACCTCCAACGACCATCCGAGTCTCTTAATCGATTCAATACACACCGACAATGACAGCAATTCTGCTCGAAATACCAACAAAAGATCTCGACCAGTTTGGGCTCAGGTCGAGGACGAATCCACCTCTGGAGATAATAACCTTCGACGACGACGTCATCATCATCTCCAACACCATCACTCCAGAACTGAAAATTCATTCCAAATCAATGATCGCCCCAGCTTGGAGGAAACCAACTCTGAACGCTGTGACGATTTTTCACCTGGCAGCGCTAGCAAACCAAACGTTTCTTTTCGGTAAGTAAACTTCTTCCCATCGTTTCCCTTCAAAATTCCATGTGGAATCTGAGCCTCTGCAAATCTTGGCCAAATTTCATAGAATTCGTTAAAATTCGATCGTGTCGACAAACCGCAGCAGAGAAACAATTTCGTACAAACGTTCTTGGCACCGAAACCAAAAGTTTTCTCCTTTGAAGAAAAATTGTCTGACGTTTAGAATTTGGGATATTTCCATTTTCTATTTTTCCCATAAAAACGCCTGTAAATCGGAGTCACGCTTCGTTAAAAACGTTGCAAGAAAAAAATGAATAAAAGAAAATGATTTAAAAAATGTATTCACAAGAGTAAGTTTTGGTGCCAAGAACGTTTATCAAAAATTTCGAAAGAAACTGGAATAAAATCCTTTCCTGATAGTGATTCGTTAATTAGTCGAATAATTATTATTAATATTAAAATTTTATTAGCGACGATATTTATCCAGGAAAATAAATGTCATAGTTTCTCATTACGATGCGGAGTAAAGGAATGAGGAAAAAAAATTCAACGGGGCAAATTTTTAACTTTCGACCAACGTGAATCTATTTTTTTTATTTTTATTTTTTTTCAATAATTTATTCAACAAATGGACAACCAGAATATTGACTGTCAGCGAGAATGAGTTTTTGAAATTTGGATTAAGGCGTAATATCGTGAGCCACACGTTTGGTGCAATTAAACTTGGATTAACAAGCTCGATCTTGTGATCTGAAGATCAGGTCCCTCGAGATGCCCGACTAATTGAGATGGAAGAGTTTTTGGTGGGAAAGTTTGGTCATCAACGGTGGTGACCCAAAGTCGATAGAAATCCGAACGATGGATAAATGAAAATTCATATTTTCTTTAATAAAAAATAGATTTTATGGAGGAGAATAAAAATAAATAGTAAATCAAGTTGTAAATGGTCCCAGGGGCAAGAATCCCAAGATTTGAGCTCGTGTGCAATTGAGCGAAGAGTTCGAGGTGAGAGAAACCGGACAAAGTCGTTTCGCGCGACTTTGCCAAGTTCAAAGCGTCAAAGGGGCAAACCGCGTACGTCGGAGCTCCACGGAGTTTACGAAGACAGGGAGAGAGAGAGAGAGAAATTTGTATCGCCCTTAACTTGTGACGAATGTATTATTCCGACGAACCCATGGGAAGGATCGAAAAAAAAAATGATTCGGTACTGAAAAGGAACAGGGGCGAGAGAAACCATAAGAAAAAAGTCATGTTAATTATTTCTTCCCAATTTTCCTTAGCATATTCCAAAGAAACGTCGCGATAAGGAAAAGTTGATTTTTTTGGGATTTTAGCAACGGAGGATTCGATCGAAACGTTGATTGCTCGAAAAAGTCGCGAGGAGCTTTGAATTAATTATGTTGGAAGGTCATTAAGAATTTTCTCTAATTCGTAATTCGTTATTTTGTGTTTCAGCGACGACAACGATTCGGCACCTGTTGACGAGCCAAAGTTCGTCAAGCCCAACAACACTAGTAACAAAAAGTGAGTATTAACGTTGCAAATTTTGTAGTTGATCAATTTTTTTTCCTCTTGATTACAAATCGAGGATTTTAAACTCGGAAATTGTCTGGCAAGCATGCTCGTTGAATTTAAAGGCTGCGAGGTTAACAAAACGTAATGACTGTGGGTATGGCCTTGACCCACCTTGTCTCGGATCATGTTCGACACTGCAATGGCTTCTCTCTCACCGTTTGTACTGACGTGTTCTCTATCTACTGTCTATACAATAATACAAAACGTCAATTTCCTGCTTTCGAAGCGAATTTTTAATATTTCCTCGCAGGGAGGGCTCATCAAGCGAACAAGGAACATGCTCAACATTTTTTTTCGTCAAAATTTCGTTTCTTCATTAAAATATTTCGAAATTTTCCATTTTCTCGTCAACTCGAAATTTTCTTCAGCGAGTTCCCAACTCGTTGCTCTTTTTTTTTGTTTCGATCGATTCAACGAGGGAAACGATTTTTTTTTATAGACAAAATCACAGCGAGATCGAGAAACGACGACGTGACAAGATGAACACCTACATCACTGAACTCTCGGCGATGATACCGATGTGCCATGCAATGTCAAGGAAGTTGGACAAGTTGACAGTTCTCCGAATGGCGGTGCAACATTTAAAAAGCATTTTCGGTGCTGTTACGTCCTACACAGAGGCTCGTTACAAACCGACGTTTATAAGCGACCAGGAACTCAAAACTCTCATCCTTCAAGTAAGATATTTCGACTCTCCTTCCTCTCCGTTGGGAAAAAATATTAAAAAGTTAAAAAAATGATATTTTCAATGAAATGTTTGAAATATTTGGTCGAACGAGACGTTTCGTCGGTAGGAACACGAGCATATTCACACATTCCGCAAAATTGTACGTCTTCGCCATGCAAAACGTTCTCTCGAGTGTTGTATACAATTTCTATATATACATACGTCGCTCTGCGCAAAGTTTGCAATTGCATAACGCTCCCAAGTTATTACCCTAGCCCGTGGGTGCTGCTAGTCGATCGCGAGAGTCCTTAGGCTCCCTCAAGCCCATACAAAGTGTCAGGGAAGCCTCAGCCATGAGAAACGCGTATATAGATTCTTGAGCACACACACACACACACGTACTCGCACCTTGCGACGTATACATTCGGTGAGCATGCACGAACTTTGTATCCAAGTATTTCTCGCTATATCCGCAGAAACGCTTTCGTTTCTGCGGATTTCTTACCAACCGAAACTTGTGCTTTAATCAATCAATTAAATCTGCTACTGCGACCGTTTCCGGTTTCGAAATTGACCGGAAATCGCGAGCGCGATTCGTTGCTGCTGAGAAAATTTTTATTTATAATTCGAATATCGAACGGTCAATGCTTTCCTCTGGGATTTACTTGGGTGACGAATACTTGTTGCAAACAAATTTTGTATAAACGTTCTTGGCACCGAAACTAACAATTTCCTTTTTTGAGGAAAAATTTTCTGACTCTTAGAATTTCGAGATATTTAATTTTTTATTTTTCCCATCGAAACACGTGTAAATTGAAGTCGCGAACAAAATATTCATCTTTTCGAAGAATATTTTGTTTGCATTGCATAGCCCGATGCATTTCCTAGAGAAAATGCAGGCAGCATTTTTACGTATTATTACAAAGCGATTTTATTTCGAATTCTTTCGAAATTTAGTATAAACGTTTTTGCCAACAAAGCTAACAATTTTCTCCGCTGAGGAAAAATTTTCTGACTCTTAAAATTTCGAGATATTTAATTTTCCATTTTTTTTATTTTTCCCATCGAAACACGTGTAAATTGAAGTCGCGAACAAAATATCCATCTTTTCCAAGAATATTTTGTTTGCATTGCCATAGCCCGATGCATTCCCTATCGAAAATGTAGGCAGCATTTTTACGTATTATTACAAAGCGATTTTATTTCGAATCCTTTCGAAATTTAGTATAAACGTTTTTGCCAACAAAGCTAACAATTTTCTCCGCTGAGGAAAAATTTTCTGACTCTTAGAATTTCGTGATATTTAATTTTCCATTTTTTTAATTTTTCCCATCGAAACGCGTGTAAATTGGAGTCGCGTTTCTTTTGGTTTTTTCTTGCAACGTTTTTAACGAAACGTGACTTGAATTTACATGCGTCTAGATGGGGAAAATAAAAAATTGGAAATATCTCGAAATTGTAAACGTCAGGAAATTTTTCTTCACAGGATAAAACTGTTAGTTTTGGTGGCAAGAACGTTTGTACGAAATTTATAAAGAAACCTAAATAATGTCGTTTCGTGATCGTAATATCTTTGGTGAGATTTTTAAATTCGTTTTTTATTGTAATCGGATAAAGAGAGTTGAAGGAGTGCATTGTGGAGCGCAGCCAATGTGTAGCAATACCGGAGGCAAAATGTGTATAATGCTCTGGCGTTTAAATCTCCAGGCTCTGTTCTTATCGGGGATCATGCTCTCGCGAGCGAGCGGATTTACCGGGCGGGTAAATAAATTATATTACAAACGTAGTACTACACGTTATCCTAGAGAAGGTGACCGGCCACGCCCGGCATACCAGACCGACTCGGGTCACCGACGCGTACACACCGCCGCGCAAACTCTTGCGAAATTCCATGTTCCTTATCATTGTTCCTCCCATATTTTTTTTCATTTCCAAATACTTTTACGTTTTTATTTTGAGAACCTCGGAACGTTGTGATCGTGGCTGTCGTCGTAATTTTCTCATTTTTCAGGAGAAACAATTAAAATTTGAAAAAAAAACAATTCCATCGCCAAAAGCTGAAAAATACCAATTTATGAGCATCCGGGTCTCTGGGGTCACAAAGACCCACTGGAAAAACCCAAGACTCTGAAGATCCTGTGATTTTTTAAAAATCATAGCGATTTTTTGTTCCAGGCAGCCGAGGGATTTGTTTTCGTAGTCGGATGCGATCGAGGTAGAATATTATACGTGTCGGAATCTGTTTCCAAAACTCTCGATTATGCACAGGTAGTGAAAAAGAAAAAGGAAAAGAATAAATGGCATCGAAACTTCTTGGCGCACGTTGCTTATTAATTGAATGCTCTCCTCCTTCGTAACAGGATGATCTCTTGGGACAGAGCTGGTTCGACATTCTCCATCCAAAGGACGTGGCTAAAGTGAAGGAACAACTTTCTTCATCCGATCTCAGTCCGCGCGAAAGATTAATAGACGCCAAGAGTGAGCACACCGTTTATTTTTCTTTCTTTTCTTTGCAGGATTGTAAAACTCTCGTTAGGTTACTTGGCGCGCACTGACCAAACGTTCTCCGACGCGTAAAATGTCAGTAGTACACGAAGATCTATTTTTTCGTCGAGGCTTCTTACGCATTTGGCATTTATCTCGGATCTTCGGTCAATGAAAACCTTTGAAATTACTTCGTCCACAAATCCATCCATTTTATCACTTTCCTTCATTCTCCCCACGATTGCTGGCTCACTGAATTTTAATATTTTCGTCTCTACAACTTCTCAGCCATGTTACCTGTCAAAACTAACGTTCCTCAAGGAGTCTCGAGACTCTGCCCAGGCGCGAGAAGATCTTTCTTCTGTCGAATGAAACGCAAACTCGACGTCGATGCTTCCTCGGAAGGATCTCAAGTCAAAGAGGAAGTTTATACGACGAGCAAATGTCTCAGAAGAAAAAAACAACAGACCGTAGGTTAGTGAACGAATAAATGAAATTTATCGAGTTTATACGACGAGCAAATGTCTTGGAAGAAAAAAAACTCGAAAACCGAATTCGGCTGCCAACATTTTTCGCAAAAACGTTGAAAAAAATGCAGACTATTGTTCGAAATCCTCAACTTGGAATTTTCATTACAAAATTGTAGAAAATTACAATTTTTTCATCAATTTTCGATTCAGTAAATGGAGCGGTCGTATTTGGCCGGATACGAATTTCCCACCGAGTGTTAATCATCCAGTTCCTCAAATCTTTTTCAAAATCAATAAAAATTGAAGTTTTTGTTGATTTTTTTAAAATTTTAATTGAATTTTGAGGAGAATCGATAAATTGCAGATTGGAAATATTGCGTGATACACTGCACCGGGTATTTAAAATCTTGGGCACCAGCAAAGAATGGTTTGGAGGAGAACGAGGGTGAAGGAGATGGCGAAGGATGCAGTTTGTCTTGTCTGGTTGCAATCGGACGAATACAGCCAGAATTGCCATCGGTATCGAAAGCCCCATTGGCTCCACGACAGAGAACCGTAGAGTTCATTTCACGACACGCCATCGATGGGAAATTTCTCTTTGTCGATCAAAGGTGTCGTCGTTTTTTTATTGCTAGAGTGATTTTCGTTCATTTCTTCCGAAGTAGACAAAAGAGTGAAAATTTCTGGCAGAAACTTTTATTTTATTTAGTTATTTATTATTTCTTTCCAGAGCTACTCTCGTTCTTGGTTTTTTACCGCAAGAACTTTTAGGCACGAGCATGTACGAGTATTATCATCACGATGATATTCCACACTTGGCGGATTCTCACAAAGATGCTCTTCAAGGAACCGAGAACGTTATCACCAGGGTAACGAAGTTGCATTCGATATTTAGCGAGATTTTCGTAAAGGGAACGCGAGGAGTTTGAGGAATAATTAAAAACTTTGTTGCCTGTGAATTTTAACGTATTAATATCACAAAACTACTGTTTAGCATTCTTTTGAAATTTTGTACAAACGTTCTTGCCACCAAAACTAAAAGTTTTCTCCTGTGAAGAAAAATTTTCTGACGTTAAGAATTTCAAGATATTTAATTTCCCATTTTTTATTTTTCCCATCGAAACACGTGTAAATTGGATTCGCGAACAAAATATTCATCTTTTCGAAGAATATTTTGTTTGCATTGCCATAGCCCGATGCATTCCCTATCGAAAATGTATGCAGCATTTTTACGTATTATTACAAAGCGATTTTATTTCGAATTCTTTCGAAATTTAGTATAAACGTTTTTGGCAACAAAGCTAACAATTTTCTCCGCTGAGGAAAAATTTTCTGACTCTTAGAATTTCGAGATATTTCATTTCCCATTTTTTTTATTTTTTCTATCAAAACGCATGTAAATTGGAGTCGCGTTTCTTTCGGTTTTTTCTTGCTACGTTTTTAACTAAACGTGACTTGAATTTACATGCGTCAAGATGGGAAAATAAAAAATTGGAAATAAAATATCTCGAAATTCGAAACGTCAGAAAATTTTTCTGCACAGGAGAGAACTGTTAATTTTGGTGCCAAGAACGTTTGTACAAAATTTTGAAAGAACGCTAAATAAAAGTCGCTCTGTGATCTTGAGAATATTAATCTTTTGCTATTTCTAGGTATACAGGTTCAGGGCGAAAGATTCGCATTTCGTGAAACTGCAATCGCACTGGGAAACTTTCCGGAATCCTTGGACAAAGGATATCGAACATCTTATTTCAAGAAATTCGGCAGTACAGTGAGTATTTTTGTGTCTCTGCCCCAAGTAAAGAAAAAACCACACGGTACGATAATTGTTTTTGTTTTTTGAATCAGTTGTGACACGCGCCAAGTGGACAGCAGCATAAACAAACCCGAAGCTTTTAACGTCAAAGAAAATTACGATTATTTCGCCCAAGGTAATAATTTTCGTGCTCCCATAATTTTTGCAAACGTGTGACTTTTTCCCTTTGGCGTTTTGAACTTTTGCAGGTAACGGTGGACTCGAGAGGCTAATTTCAAATCACGTAGAAATGAGCAAAATTGGGCGTAGAATAGCTGAACAAGTTTTGGATAATCAAAGAAGAATCGAAGACTCGTTTTCCATCAGCAGCCCGAACCCCATGGCTCAGGAACGTGGGTCTGTCGATCCCGAAGTGAGTGACGCATTCTTATCGAGCTTTTGGCTTCTCACTTTTATTTCAATTGTACGAGGTCGTCTACTTTTTTGTAGTTTCAGGTCACGACTTCAGTTCCCTCGGCAAATATTCGAGATATTTTGCAATCGACGAGTTTAGGAAGCGCCGAAAATCGTGTTAATTACACCGGTCAACCAATCGATTACAACGAGCAAGTTGTTGGCCGGGAAAACGTCCAAATGAGCAACAGTATCGCAAATTATCAAGGTAATTATTTTCCATTTTGTTTTTTCGTTTCTTTTTCAAATTCTCTCAAAAACAAACGCAGCGACGGAATAAAAAATAAAGAAACTAATTTTTTTTTTAATGAAATTTGAAATTTTGAATTTTTTCGAATCGTGAGACAAAAATTTGCCCGATTCCGAGATAAAATTTGATTTCAGGTACGCAACCGGACGACGATGTGCTGGAAATGATCGGTGGCACGATGCTAAACGAATCGCCAAATTCTTTGCCCTCGGACGGTAACGACGAAGCGGCGATGGCGGTGATAATGAGTTTATTGGAAGCAGACGCGGGACTCGGCGGTCCGGTGGATTTTTCAGGATTACCGTGGCCTCTTCCTTAACCTCGCGTAGTCCTTTGTCTTATTTTTCATTCCACAAAGAATTTTCATTCCCTCTCTGCGGGATATTGACCCTCCGTAGCCACACATGGGTCTCAGGGACCCATTCGGCAAATTTCTCCGTTTTTCGTATCGATAACCATTGAGTAATATGAAAAAAACGAATTTTTATTCGTCACTCGGTGCAGGCTCGATTTCTTGGATCAAAAACTTATTTTCTGAATTTTTTTCGATTTTTTCGACGAGTCGAAATACAACAAGACGCCTCAGACCCATGTGTGGCTAGGGAGCCGCCATAATTTTGTAGTTTGTCTACCGAGGGCTAAGACATTATAATGAAGGAGATAAAGAGTTGATTGTTTAAAAAATTTGTTGTATTGTTGTTGTTGTTGTATCAACAGATCGTTCTTGTGGAGGTTTTAACGATCTCTGGACACGTCGACGAAACGTTAGTTCATTAATGATGAAAACGATGGGAATAAGTAATGTATATTTTATTATGTAATATATAATCAACGTCTCACTATGAAACAACGAGATTTAGTTGGTTTGTTGTTATTTGTGCGAAATCTCTCGGAGGGAAAATTTATATTTGTGAAAATATAAAATGGGGGAATTTCGGGTCATTTTGTCGTCACGCGTTCGGCCTTTTCGAGGATTCCTCCGGCTCCCGTTTGATTTTTCGCTTCGATGGACTCTCGACGTCCGATGTTTCTCGTTCCATTTTCACGCGAACTGCCTTTGGCGAATTTGGCTCTCGATGGTTGCTTTTCGACTTTTTTCCATTGGATTTAATGTCTTCGACGTCCGACATTAATTCTTGCTTTATTTCAATGTCAGTGAAAATATTGACTCGTTTTTTCGCAACTTCTCCTTCGGAGTGTTTCCGTTTTCTCTTCCTCTCCTTTCTGCTTGGCATTGAATCTTCCACGTCCGATGGATCCGGCTCGATCTTCACTCTGACGTCACGGAAAAAGTCCTCGGAGTGCTCCGACGTTGGCACGGCATTTGCTTCTTCCTCCTCCGCATCGTTTTCCTCCTGCGTCGTCGTTTTTCGCCTTTTTCGTTTACTCTTCGTTACCGGATGATCGAACGCGTCCAGGTCCGGTTTCACGAACTCGAATCCGCTGCCACTTGGTTCCCCATCTTTCTCTCCTTCGACTTTGTACTTTTTCTTGCTCTTGATTTTCACATTTTCATCCGCAGCTTCAGCTCCCGAGGCCTCTGTATCGCCAACTTTGGACTTTTTCTTCCTTCTTTCTTCTTCTTCTTCGTTCTTCAACACTCGCCCCTCGTCTTTATGCGCTTTGGATTTTTTCTTCTTTCTTTCTTCTTCGTCCTCCTCGTTCTTGAGCTTTCTTCCTTCGTCTTCATGCACTTTGGATTTTTTCTTTTTTCTTTCTTCTTCGTCCTCCTCGTTCTTGAGCTTTCTTCCTTCGTCTTGATGCGCTTTGGATTTTTTCTTCTTTCTCTCTTCTTCTTCCTCCTCGTTCTTGAGCTTTATTTCGTCGCTTTCCTGGACTTTGGATTTTTTCTTCCGTTTCTCTCCTTCCTCTTGTTCGTTCTTCACTTTTCTCCCTTCGATTTCGTGGGCGTTTGATTTTTTAGGACTCTCGTTAGTCTCATTCGTCTCTGGTTTATCATTCTCGTGTTTTTTCTTTCTTTTCTTCACTTTCGCTCCTGGTTTCACGTCCATCTCGCTCATTGCCTCTTCCTCCGTGTCTTCTACGTGATTTTTCTTCGAACGTTGTTTCGTCGGTGACGTCGCTGCGGTTTCAGGGAATCGGGGCTTCTCTTCTACGCTCGAGTCCGAATCGATGCTCGAAGATTTAGTTCGACCAACTTTGTGCGAATCTGATTTACTTTTGGCAGGAGAATTGACTGATTTATTGAGATTCGAGCGACGCTTCGTGGAACCTCGATCGTCGTCCGAACTTTCCGAATCGTTGGACAGTTTTTTGCTACTTTGTCCAGCTATTTCTTGTTTTTTGTTCAAAATCGATCTTTTCGTTGTTTCGTGATCGCTCGAATCTTCCGAATCCGATGTCGAATTTCTACCGTTCATCGTTTTGTTCGCTACTTTCTTGGGACTCGGTTTTTCATCGATTTCTTCGCTCCAACTTTCCGTTTCTACCGAAACTTTTTTACGACTTGCAGATTTTTTCTTACTCGCATTTTCTTTCTTTATATTTTCTCTAGTGCTCGATTCTTCGACGTCTGAGGACTCCCCGTTGAGCCCACGCGACACCGAATCGTCGAGCTCTTCGTTCTCGGTGCTCGATACTGCCTGAGACTTTTTCGATTTTCTCGTCTGGCCACTCGGTAAATTTTCATCTTGGACCACCGGCTTCTTATCCACTTGCTCGTTGTTTATCGTGTCGTAATAAACTTGGCCCATTGTTTCGCTAATAACAAAAAGAACCAAATTAGTCAGCAGTTGAGCTGAAGAATTTTTATGCAAGATTTCGCGTTTTCAAGCTTTTCCATCCAACTTTTTATTTTCACGTATTACGAAACGAATTCTTTCGAAATTTTGCATCAACGTTCTTGCCACCAAAACGAACAATTTTCTCTGCTGAAGAAAATTTCTCTGACGATTAGAATTTCGAGATTTTCAATTTTTTATTTTTTTCATCTAAACGCGTGAAAATTGACGTCGCGTTTTTTTTCTTGCAACGTTTTTAAGGAAAACTGGTTCGTATAGTTCGGAGGCCAGTGTTCGATGAATAATTTTTAAAAACTGGAAAAAGTTTCATACTCAGCGATCAGCTTGCCGCGAATAAATGGCAATTTCCCTTTGAAGTCGAGGTGAGTAACGGTGAATTTGACTTGTTGGCCGACGTAGACAAAATCTCCGAGCCATTCCTCGCAGTCATCCTCCTTGATGATGGAAACATTGAAAGCCTTGTGGACTAGAACTCCCAAGTGATTCCCCGCCTTTTTATTCGCGATTCCTTCACCGAATGACAAAAAAAATTGAGCCGCTTTAAAGATTTTCTCGTTGGCAAAAAAAACTGCCTAATTGGGATTTTTTGGTGGATTACCTTTGAGCGTACAGCCAACTTTGGGCCTGAAAATATAAAAATCTGCTTCCATGTCGAGATGGATGTACGGCGCGTCGTGAAGAATGTCAGCTAACGAATCTAAAAGTTTTTGGCGTTTGTACGCCAAGACCAGACCCTCGAGGCTATTTGGAATAAAAAGAAACATTGAAAATTGTAATTATTCGTAAATCTGACTCGGTATTCGAATTATAAATACGAAAGGAAAAAAAGGGAATTTTTTGCTCTCTAAGAATATTGGAAACGTATGGATTTCGAGGTGGAAGGAAATTAGTTTGATTTTCTTTGTGAATAAGACGTGCAACAGTTTTTTTTCTCAAGTAGCTTTTCCTGTACGTACTCATGATCGTAAAAATTGAGTTTGGAGGACAAGTGTTCGCGGAGTGCTCGGTTCATATCGTTGACTTGAAAAGGATGAAGAGCTATGTGTCTCTTGGATCTTTGAAAAGTAACATGAGAGTCCTCGTCCTCCAGGAGGCCCTTCAGCTCGAGGGCTGTCCATTTAATACAACTGCTGTATTTATTCGCGCCCATCGGCATTGTTAGTTTATTCCGCTTCGCACTGTCCAAGCCGATTTATTTTTGTGTACGATTGAAAAAAAATATACACGTGTTCTGCGCCGACTTTTTGGCTAGACTCCCGGCGTTGTGTGTGCCGTGAGACTAGTCCGACCGCTAAATTCCCTCCAGACTCCGGCTAGAGTACGACACGACTGATTGATAAAAATTCGTATAATCACGTGGCCGCGTGGTCGCAGCACTTCGCAGTGTAGACCAAAGGCAAGCAAACTATAATAATGATAATAATAATAAATTGTTGTACGGCCGATAAAAAAATGAGGCACTTGGAACGGCGATAAAAATAGTACACGTTGCGGCGTGCAGATGGCGACATTTTCCAGTAAAAGCAGCGCGCTTTTGCTAATGCTTGGTTCTCGCGTCGTTGATCGTTCAGCAGCATCGAAATCCCAGACGTACCGAAGGTTTTCGCGCGGCCTGGCTGAGTTTATGGGTAATATTTCCCAAGATTCTTTCGTTGATATCGAATGTGTGTGTGTGAAAGGTCGAAATTTCGATCCGCCCGGTGAAATAGAAAAAAAACAACAACAATGTTCGAGGATCATGTCAGATCGGGATTTTGGTGTAAATCGCATGTGCAACAATGCCAAAAGTATTCGACACTTTTTGTGCTTATACCTTGTTGTTAAAGCTGCCATTGAAAATGGCGAGTTTCACAATGGATAAACGTAAAATATATATATATTTTGTTGCTCCACCGCGATCGTTTCGTTCGGCCGCGATGTTTACGTTATCCCTAAAATTTTCTTCCTCCATTACAATTCTTGTGTTTTATTGTTGTTGTTTTTCGTGCCTCGAGCTGCAGTGAATTCTCGACAATAAAAAATTCGTAAAAATCTCCATTATCGTCGAAGAAAATTCTGTTTATTATTGCGATTTGTTCTCCATTTTCGTTTTCCTCTCGTTTTACATCGAGCATGACTTTATGGTGTCGCGATTTTATTCGATTTCATGGTTTTGCTCTTTCTTATGGCTTCGTCCTTGCACTTTGTTTACAAAGTTTTAGGTTACCATGCCGCTGGACGGTGCCGAACCACCTGACAATCCCATCGACAAACGCCAAGACGTTACGCTGCTGCAGACCTTATCGGTGAGATTTTTATTCCATCTCTGTCCCATAGACCATGGGGCACCATAGACTATGGGACCATTCCAGTAATTGTTTGTTTTTCCTTTTTCAGGAAGCCTCGGGAGACGTCATGGGTTGTCTGTCGGTTATGGTCAACGATCCAGATTCGGAAAATACTCAGATACAGGAAGTCATCGTCGGCGACAAACTTTTGGGCACGACCTTGACCGCGATTACCTTGCCCGATGGGACGCAGGCTTACGTGACCAACGGCTTGGACAGCGACGGTCGGTTCTCCGCAGAAACGTTTAGAACGAAATATACTTTTTGAGTTTTTAACGCTTGGCCGTTTTTTTATCGTTTTACCGAATTTTTTACCGATTTTGCGAAAAAAATGAGTCCAAGTCGAACAGTTTTCGGTTCATTTTATCGGAGATAGGAATTTTTCAAAATTGGGGTCTTTTCTGACCTCCCCAAGTAACAGGAATAGGAAAAAAAAATAACGTCACCATTTTAGGCTCAAAATACGCTTTTTGATTTTTAGACACGGAGTACAAAGAACCGGGCATGGAGCTGGAGAACGCGAGAGCGATATTGATAAGAGATTTGTCAGAGTTCGGAGATGGCAAGAGCCAACAATTCGAGCTCGAGATCCCAACGTTTTTGCAAACTCAGGCTGGCACTTCGCAGGATGCGGAAAATACTTACGTTCAATTGATCGATGGCACGACTTACATGGTTACCGGCCACGTCAATGTCGACGACGACCTTTGGGAGATCCACGGGACAAAATTAAAAAAGGACAAAAACAGGAGTCAGCATCCTTGCCCTCATGAAGGATGCGGCAAAGTCTATAGCACTCCGCATCACCTCAAGGTAAACAGTTTTTTAAAGGCGTGCGTAACGAATCGATTATTTTCGGACCTTTGCTCAGTATTTTCGCTGCGAGATCGCCTCGACTAGCGAAAAAGCTGAAAATATCATTTCGCCAACTTTTCTAGAAAGTAAAAAGGAATTACAGACTCGACACACAATATTCTACAAAATTTCAAAAAATTACAGCGGTTTGACGATTTTTAAAAAAACTTTGATTTTCATAAAATTCGAAAAATTATAAAATTTCAACCGTTCAACGAATATTTTCCAAATTTCATACAAACCTTCCCATTGTGATGCTCTATTTATGAAAAAAAAATGAGCAACAAATCTTGAAATTTGCGAAAATTAGAGCGTCGACAGGATTTTTCGAAAATCTCGTAAAATTCGGATTTTTTTTTAGCAATTAGCAAAGCTCGCTCTATGAGGACGCAAAAATCATGAAAGATCGATCATTTGAGCGTATGATCGTTTTACAGGTACACGAGAGATCGCACACGGGTCAGCGTCCTTACAGATGCACGCATCCAAAATGTAAAAAGACGTTTTCGACGGGTTACAGTTTGAAGGCTCACAACCGTACTCACACGGGTGAGAAGCCGTACAAATGCATGACCGACTCGTGCGACAAGGGTTTCAAGACATCGGGAGATTTGTTGAAACACGTGAGAACGCACACGGGGGAAAGGCCATTTCTGTGTCCGTTTGACGGATGTGGCCGTTCCTTCACGACCTCGAACATCCGGAAGGTCCACGTTCGAACTCACACCGGCGAACGGCCTTACAAATGTTCGCAATGCGACAAAGCCTTCGCGAGTGCGACGAACTTCAAAAACCACGTGAGAATCCACTCCGGAGAAAAACCGTACGCTTGCTCCGTCGAGAATTGCGATCGTCGGTTCACCGAATATTCTAGTCTTTACAAACACCAACTGGTCCACACGCAACAACGGCCTTTCGAGTGCAAAATATGCCTCAGGAGATATCGACAAAGCAGCACTCTCGTTATGCACAAAAGAACTGCTCACGCTCTTATCGAAGGCGACGACGGTATGGATATTTTTCTTACCGAAACTCCTCATCAATCGGACTCTGAGAATCTCGATGCTCGCACCAGCAATAAACAAAATTCCAATTCCCGAAAGGTAAAAATCTCAAAATCAACATTTTTCCTGTGCTTGCCATTTTCCTTGTGCGTTCCGAGGATCAATTTTCATTTTTTCGCGTCACAAATGAGCCCAATTTTGAAAAATTCATATTTCCGGTAAAATTGAACGAAAAAAATTCAAATTGGGCTCATTCTTTTCGATTTTTAATGCAGAATCCCGTGAGCCTTGGGCAATTTTGCTCGGAGTCTAAAAACGAGTCAAAAATGGGGTAAATCGATAATAAAAATTGGGAGAACGAAGGGCGTGGGATTTAACGTCACCTGGGATCGTTACTGACCGCAGCTCACTGTTCCATTCATTTCTGGAACATTTTTGCCAGGCAAAATGCCGCAATTGATAAATCGACGACGAGAAAATTAGTTTGACGCAAATTTTCGATATTTCACGTTTTTTTTCGACAACTCTGTGTGTCGTTACGTAAATTCTACAATGTGTCGCAATTCGTTACCGTTCTAGAGTTGAGCATTAAAAAAAAAAAAAAAAAAAAAAAAAAAAACGAGTTTGGCCGAACCAGGCAAAATGCACCGCGTGCTCGGCCTTTTTTTTTTTTAAATCACTAAATTCTATTAATCATTTTGAACTTTCTATCAAAACCGACAAAATCGTTTTCCATTTTCTAAAAAAATTGGAGAAAAATCGAAAATATTACGAAAAATTTAAAACAATGTCAGCCAGAAAATTTATCAATGATTTCGCAATTTGTTTACGATCGTCAGTTCGTCACACGTCAAGATACTTTTCCGTTGACGACCATATTTCAATATTTTTTTTTATAACGACTTAATCCTCGAGTTTATTGATCCGAATATCTCGGCAATAGAATTCCATGAAATGAAATAATAATTTGGCGTGTGTGTGGGTGTGGGAGGAAAGTTGTAAATCGTCTGAAAGGGAATGGTACTTTTCCAGAAAATAACGGTCGGCAAAGACGGACAAATAGAAATAACCGAAGCGACGGAAGATTCGACGGACAACGAGACGCAAATATTGCTCGTTGGTAACGCCGCTCAAATCGCTGCGTTGCAGCAGATGAATTTGGAGGAGGATTTTGAGAACTCGCCAATCGACACCTCCCTCGAAGCTCTCAATATTAAAATCGAGGACATGGAGTTTGGCTGGACGTGAGAAAACTAAAGAAACTCCGAAGCAACAACAAACGAGACTTGTTTTCGTTGTTTCCTTAGATAATAATGACGAGCCTATTACGAAACACACAAATGGACTTTTAAGAAATGAACAAAATTATCCTGACCAGGTACGGAGTGATATTTTAAACGATGAACAATAAATATTGCAAAAAGTTGAAAAAAAATCATTTTCGTTTCTCTTGCCAATGAGTTTAGGCCAAATTTTGCAGTTTTTCGAAGATTTTATCACAAAGATGTCACGTGCTGAGCACTGTGGCTCATTTTTAATGCCGAAGAATCGCGTTTTAGGAGAAAAACCATTTTTTTCGATTTTTTACGTTAAAAAATCGTTCTCGACAGAATTTCTTTGACAAACGATTTTCCAAGCTTCCAAGGTCGTTAACCTTGCGCCATAGAATTCTAAAAATTGGTTGCATTTCGTTGGAAAACTGTCAGGGTCTCGTAATTGCAAACACCCAACGTTCGCGTTCCTCTCTCTCTCTTTCTCTCTCTGGCTGAGTGTCTGCGGGTGGGAACGAGCATTTGTGTGTCTCAGTAGTCGAGCGACATGTGCGTTACACAATGTCTCTTGCGGGTACTTGTCGTGAATAGATAAAGGAGCGTTCGATCGATCGATCCATCCAACGTTTATCGTTTTGTTTCTTTCTCTTTTTTCGTCGACATTTTATTTCCAACTAATCCCAAGAGAGAACTCGGTGCTTCCGGCTTCCTGGTTTCTCTCGACGAAACAACCGGAAGGCCACTGCCAAGAACGCAAATTTGCTTCTACAATGCGCGGCCGTTTTCGAGTGCGATTGACAAATAAAACGTTGCAAAGTTGCATCATCGAAGCAGCGACAATCTTCCTCGCGTATATTTTTCGTTGAATCAACAAAAATCCAAATTTTAGCGAAATTGAAAAAAAAACGAACGTTTCGTTCCAATTTCGTTTTTTGTTTCGAACGTTTTCGTTCGAAAGAAAAAACACACAAGAATTTCTGCAATTCTCTGTGATTCTTTCGCACAAATCTCAAGTGTCTGCATTTCTCGGTTTCTAGTCCTTTGACGATGATACCATTTGAAAAAAAAAAAAAAAAACATCAAAGATAACAATAAAAATCTGTGTCTTTGCAATCTTTTGTGGATAAGAACCCATCGCACGTTTGTCATTCAGATAAATTAACGAAAAAGAGGAGATAGCCTATCGCTAAAGAACACACAGTAATGCGAACGATTCCAAGAACTATCGAGGAGTCTGTCGAACCACTGGAGATTTCTGTTACAGCCTCGATACTTTTTACAAACATGCAACTTGCCATCGCACTTTTTTATCCACAAAAATGTCCAGGCATTTTCAAACTTCTTGACCCAAGAACGGTAACGTGAGGCCAAAAACGACCCCGAGCGATTTTTAATCTCGCGCCCTTTTTCCCTTCGTTCTCTCGGTTTTAATCGATCGAAGCAAAATCGCCCGAGGCTCACGAGATTCTGCATTAAAAATCGAAAAGAATGAGCCCAAGTTGAACTTTTTTCGTTCAATTTTACCGGAAATATGAATTTTTCAAAATTCATGACTCCAGGTTAGCGGAATCGGTAAAAAAAAAATTCTGAGTTTACTCGCGAGGCGTAGAAAATTCAAAGTTCGGTAAACTGTTCTCGTATTATATTTTTCTCCGACGTCAGACTTTTGGTTCGAAAGACTTGGGCGATTCTTCGTGTGCAGGAAAGAAAACGTTGGTTGCGAAATTTTATTTCATTTTCGTGACAATTTGCAGTAAAAACTGCATCGAGACTGTTGCCAGTTTCCTGAAAGGATGCTGCACATGGAAACATGAATTTGCAAGGTCGTGTAGACGAAAATGTCGTGATTTCGAGTCGAGAAAGGACGAGTTTTCTTGATCGATGATTTTATTTCCCAGCAGCCTTTTTCGATGACGTGTGTCGTGGTTTATATTCTTACGAGTGTAACAGACGCAAACGCGAGCGCAAACGATTATCGTCTCTGTCGACATTTGCGTTTTATCGCGATTGATGCTTCTTGAGTGGGTTTTTATTTTTCTTGTGCATATTGCAAAGGATTGGTCTTGTGCTTGGTCGGGAAAAGACCGAGATTGAGGCTAATGTCGATTAATTGTTTGGTGCACTGTCGCGCAGGACGTAGATGAAGATTCCAAAAGGTCGAAAGCGAGCACGAGCAGGAACGTATTTTTTCTTGCGACGATTCAAGTTTTTCGCAGCCACTATTTTCTTGATCGAGAGAGAAAAATATTTCCCTCGCCAGAACGAAAAGAGTGTTGGGCTCGAACTCTCTTTCTCTCGCTCTTACTCGCTGGGCAAACAATTTCGTTAATTAATGTAAATTAATCTAATGAGCCAGCGTCACTCGCGTCCGAGCAATAACTTGTCGCTCTGTTTCGTGTGTTATTCGTTCAAACGCCAAGAGCTGCTCCATACGGACTGTTAACTAAAAATGCTCATTTCCAGCCGAAAGAATCTTTGCGAAAGAGTGTTTGTTTAACCCTAGAACGGTAACTCTATTTTTTTTTTACTTATTCCGGTAACTTGGGGTCACAAATGATTCGAATTTTGAAAAATTCATATCTTCGGTAAAATTTGACGAAAAGAGTTCAACTTGGGCTCATTCTTTTCGTTTTTTGATGCAGAATCACGTGAACCTGGAGGAATTTTGATTGGAATAAAAAAAATCAGTTAAAAATGTGGTAAAACGATAAATACCGTTCTAGGGTTAATGGAGAGTCAGTCATGGCGATAAAATCGATGATTTTTGGTGTTTAGAAAAATATGTAACGTAATCCAAAACTTTTAGTGGCGAAAGTTTCTAAAATACGTCCGTCATTTATTTCCCCATTGATTATCTCCTCGTGGGAGGTTTCGAATCTCGCTGATTTTTTAATCCCGTAAAATTTGACGAAAATATAATTCAACTTGCGCTTATTTTTCTTGTTTTTTGATGCACGATCACGTGAACCTGGAGGAATTTTGATTGGAATAAAAAAAATCAGTTAAAAATGCGGTAAAACGATAAATACCGTTCTAGGGTCAATGGAGAGTCAGTCGTAACGATAAAATCGATGATTTTTGGTGTTTAGAAAAATATGTAACGTAATCCAAAACTTTTAGTGGCGAAATTTCTAAAATACGTCCTTCATTTATTTCCCCATTGATTATCGCCTCGTNACCGTTCTAGGGTCAATGGAGAGTCAGTCGTAACGATAAAATCGATGATTTTTGGTGTTTGGAAAAATATGTAACGTAATTCAAAACTTTTAGTGGCGAAAATTTCGAAAATACGTCCTTCATTCATTTCCTCATTGATTATGGCCTCGTGGGAGGTTTCGAATCTCGCTGATTTTTTTATCCCGTAAAATTTGACGAAAAGATAATTCAACTTGCGCTTATTTTTCTTGTTTTTTGATGCACGATCACGTGAACCTGGAGGAATTTTGATTGGAATTAAAAAAATGAGTAAAAAATTCGGTAAAACGATAAATACCGTTCTAGGGTTAATGGAGAGTCAGTCATAACGATAAAATTGATGATTTTTGGTGTTTAGAAAAATATGTAACGTAATTCAAAACTTTTAGTGGCGAAATTTCTAAAATACGTCCTTCATTCATTTCCTCATTGATTATGGCCTCGTCGGAGGTTTCGAATCTCGCTGATTTTTTAATCCCGTAAAATTTGACGAAAAGATTTCGTTTTTTAATGCAAAATCGCGTGAGCCTGGGGCAATTTTGTTTGGAATCGAAAAATTGGTCAGAAATGGGGACATGGAATGAGTAACAACTATTTTCATTGCTAGTAATTGAGAACAAGATTTCAATGTCTCAGAGATGAGATTTGCAAATGGAAACTGAATCCTTTGGCAGAGGAAGTTGCAAATTGATCGGTAGTTCGATAGTGACGACAAGAAAATAGTAATTGACGAAATAAGTAAAAAGTTGGTCGTACGAAAGAGTGGAGATGAAAATATGCCAAGGTTTTGGTTTGTAACTAAATGTCATAATCGTTTGAAAAATTAGTGGGACGAGTGTCCAAGATTTGTCCGAGAATCACGAGACCGCGAGATAAAATCTTTATTCAAAAGCTTTCGCTACTCTCTCGCACGTAATGGCCAATGCGTGGGGCACGTAGCAGCGATAACGCTTGAAAATATAATGAATTTCTTGGCCTCGAGCTCACGCAACAATACTCTAAATAATTTAGCTCATACGGATGAGAAGAAAAAATAGACGCGTATGGATATTTATTACGAAAAAAACAAATAGTCGTGGATGATGTGCTGGGCAAACAGTTCCAGCGTTACAGATACGCTCAATTCTCACCAGGCGCGTTCAAATGTCCAGAGCACACAGGTACAACCAGCAGCAAAAAATATCGTCGCTTTTCTTTCGCTAAAAAAATATGGAGCATTCCGTTTTCAATCGATCGCAGTCGGATAATCGTCAATTCCTTAATCAACCATTTAGATTACTTTCTCAATTAACCCTAGAAGGGTAAACTTATTTTTTTGGCTAATCCGTTAACCCGGGGGGTTACAAATGACCCAAATTTTGAAAAATTCCTATCTTCGGTAAAGTTTGACGAAAAGATTTCAACTTGGGCTTATTATTTTCGTTTTTTGATGCAGAATCACGTGAGCCTGGAGGAATTTTGCTTGGAATAAAAAAAATGAGTAAAAAATGCGGTAAAACGATAATTACCGTTCCAGGGTTAATGGAGAGTCAGTCGTAACGATAAAATCGATGATTTTCGTTGTTTAGACAAATATGTAACGTAATTCAAAACTTTTAGTGGCGAAATTTCTAAAATACGTCCGTCATTTATTTCCCCATTGATTACGGCCTCGCCGGAGGTTTCGAATCTCGCTGATTTTTTAATCCGGTCAAATTTGACGAAAAGATAATTCAACTAGGGGCTCATTCTTTTCGTTTTTTGATGCAGAATCACGTGAGCCTGGAGGAATTTTGCTTGGAGTGGAAAAAATCAGTGAAAAATGCGGTAAAACGATAAATACCGTTCTAGGGTTAATGGAGAGTCAGTCATAACGATAAAATCGATGATTTTTGTTGTTTAGAAAAATATGTAACGTAATCCAAAACTTTTAGTGGCAAAATTTCTAAAATACGTCCTTCACTCATTTCCCCATTGATTACGGCCTCGCCGGAAGTTTCGAATCTCGCTCATTTTTTTTATTCCCACTATTTTGACAATCGGAACAGGAACATGCTTTTAATCGCTGTCGCACTCGTTAGGTAGCTGTCGGATTCGCTCAAACGTTATCGACCTAAACGACACGATTATCGAATTTGCCTAATAATTGGAAAAACGGCTTGACCGTTTATATCCTCGGCTAATAATTCGACAGGAAATAGCCCATGGAGATAAGTTCTATTTACGTTTATATATAATTACGTGTCGGAGCAAATAGTGCGGCTTGTAATGTATAGCAAAGTGCGAAAAAAATGAGGTGCGAACGAGAGAGAGAGAGGCGCGATGATCTTATTTGTCCTCGTGTCTTTCGACATTTTTATTATTATCGCGTTTATTTCTTCGTTGGCGAGAATTCTCTGGACGTTAATAAATACACGAATATAGAAAGAAGGAGAGAGTCTGGTGTTTGACGTTATTGGCAAGTGCTGGAGGATGAGAAACCGCAATTAATCATTTGATAAATAAATGAATGAAAAAGAAAGAAAAAAAAAAAACGTTGGGTTTTGTTGGAGGTTTCCGCGTGTGGGACAAATTGCGGAGACTTTACGTAATTGTGGATTTTGCCATGGCAATGATCGTGTGTTCTTCAAGTGCACTTGGGGGCGCGCCATAAACAAGCTGACGACTCAGAGGACGTTTTATATATTTTCTCCATTTATCCGCAACTTGGGCAAACATTCGGTGCGGCTATATCGTGGCTTATGAAGAATAGAGAAACGATCGCGTCGCGATGCTACGTGCACGAGGACTCGAGAATGCAAGAATGCGCTGTGCAAAAGGAAGAAATAATGAAAACGAGTCTTTTCTTCTTCCTCCTTCTTTTTCCCTCTTTTTCTTTGATCCATTGTCGAAGGGATTCTCATTGTCGTGTGTCACGCGGACTCGAGAGTCTAACTAACAAAAAAAACGTCGCATTTTTAAGGATCGCAACGATTGTTACGACTCAATGTCATTTTTATTCTAAGAGAACGCGCTCCCTCGTGACGATGCGTTACCGCAATATTCTTTCTTCATCGCGGAAGAGACAAGACGCTAATCCTGACGTCCCAGACAATACGAAATTCGTTTATTTCGGTGGCTTTGTCTCTGACGTATTTTCACGATGATTTATCCATTCTGGAAACGTCTGACTGTTGTTTTTCTACGGCACACTTAACCCTTGAGACTCAGGACCTTATTTTTTTACCTGGGGGTCATAAATGACCTAGATTTTTGGAAAATTCATATCTCTGGAAAAATCCAACGAAAAGGGTTCCAATTGGGCTCATTTTTTTCGTTTTTCAATGCAGAATCGTGCGAGCCTCGGGCAATTTTGTTTAAAGTCAATAAATCAGTGAAAAATGCGGTAAAATGATAAAAATCTGGAGAACGAACGTTCGAGGGTGAAAAATGCTTTTCGGGTCCTCGTGGCAGCGAATTGTTAGAATGTAACAATCATTTCGGTCACGTGTTTGAAACTCCCCCTCCTAATCCTCTTTCCAGGATTTTTTGAAATCATTTTCGATGTTAATTAATTTGCCAAAAAACGTAATTGTCAATCATGCCTGGGATAATAATCGATCAATGAAATTTCGGCATGATGTTGGCGCGATTACGACGTCAGAGATTGCGTCGCAGCAGCTCGGAACGACGCAACGCGGCTACTTGAAAATTCTTGACGAAATCCTTCCGCGAAGGTTCCAACAATGACATTGTGTGAGACACTTTTCTCGATCATCACTCTCGATTCGTCGTGTTTTTTCTGTTCTCACTCGATCTCCTTTTCTCACATCGGAAACGTCACTTTTAATCAAATGATATCAGTTCGCTTATGACAATGACGCGTTTTTCTTCGTCACGAATATCCAGAAAGAGAACGACCGAGTGAATCAAAAAACACATTTGTTTGATAGAATAATTTCCACGTGTTTCGATAATTTGGTCTCGCGAAGCCGAATCCTGCGAATTTTTGGCTTCGTCGTGGCAAAACAAGGTCGATGACACTTTCCTCATTTTCGTCTCCAATTTTTTCACACCTGCTGTGAACAGAGTCACGAGACACTTTGACTTTTCGAGTTATTATTCAAATTTGTCGAATTTTCATCATTTTTTTTTTGACTGGAATGACGAAAACGTAATAACGATGAAAATATATTCGTGGAAATGAAAATCAGTGACTGGGATTCGATCTGTTATCAATTATTTCGAGTGGTTATTGAAATAAATAGAATTATCAATACGTATTTTTCCTCTGATCATGTTTTGACGTCTTTGCTACAAATCGACGAGACTCGAGTCTCACGACGGTTCGTACGACTCATCAGCAAGAAATTCCTCTCAGATATGAAATAGATATCGAGTGTTGCGTCCCCTCGAACCGCCTATTAAGCCATAAAGTAATAAGAACATTTCCAAAATAATAATTACATTCACTCGCACGCCACGTGAATACGAATGGGAGAAACCCATGCACAAATATCACAGCAGACTCTTGAGATTACACAGTGAAAATGAAATTTGGTTAAAAATCCTCGATATTTTTTTGAATACGTGAACTAAATATTTTTCGATAATTTCTAAATTTTCGTTACTTTGGCAGTTTATTTTGTTTCTAACGGAATTTTCAGCGAAATTTGCGATTGGAACGATAAAAATTTGCTTCCGAAGAGACTTTATAAAATATTTCTTGCTGCAATGACAAAATTTTTGTGATTATTCAAAAAAAACGTTTAGTCGAACGTATCGAACTAAATATCCATCATTTCCAACAAAATTTCGCTGTCGGTGCAATTTTCCCATGAGCTGGCCCGAAAAAATAAAAAAAATCAAGAATTTTCGTTTTTTCGTTTTTTTTTCTTTCGAATCTCGTGGTGCCCGTGCTCCGGGGCGAAGCGTGCAGGCACGTTTTTGGTTGAAAATAAAAATGACAAAATCATCATGGGAACCAAATTGCAAGCTCCAAAAAGTTTAGTGATCCCGTATCTTTGATGACGATGCGTAACGAATGAAAATTAAGGTCGCACAAAGTTTTGCAAGAGCTCGTTGTTCCCCCAGCAGGAGATTTTTCCCTCCAGGCCTCAAAGTGCATGTGCCTCAGGAGGCTCGTACCTTCGATTTAGTTGCGTGAAGCAAAGTTACTGCCGCGCGATAGAAAAGCAGTCGAGACGCGATCGAGTGCAAAGAGCAGTTGCGGAAAATTCTTTCCTCCGAGAAATTTGTTTCTCCAGAGTAAAAATAATTTTCAAATTTCAAATTTTCTAACGCGTGTTCGTGAATCACGAATATTAGCATTTTCAAAAATATCCAAACGTCATCGACTCGTTGTCGATGAATTAAAAAAAAAAAAGTTTCGAAAAATGAAATTCGATCGAAAACTGCACGTGCGATTTTACGACGAAAAATCGGAGCTCGAAAAGTGGCCGAGTGAGCACGTGCAAATGAGAATCGCCCGCACGATCGATAATTAAGAGACAAAGTTAAAAAATCGGAAAAAACAAGAAAAGATCGAAATCGCTGAGCCGAGCGCGGTTACGAAACTTTGTAAGTGAATAATCGATTTGGTTGAGTTGTTAATTATAATAATCTGCGACGGCAAAGATTTGGATCGAAGGATACGAGAGTCCAGAGGGGGCATCGATTGATATTGACGGAAATAATTGATGAATATAATTTTTGGCGATCGTGACGAGAGACGCTGAGATATCGCATCGCGAAGTGTATCGCGATTACGAAAAGTCCTTCTTCGTGCAGCTCGAGGGAAGAGATAAAATAGAGAGCAGTGTGTATCGATAGAAAAAAAAAAGAAAAAGACAGAAAAAAGTTTACAGCGATCGGGTTTGGAGCTCGTGAAGGGGGCGGGAGTTTGAAGCGAAAAGTGCGTGGGAGAAGGGCACGTGGGGAAAATGAAGAGGAGAGAGGTCCCCCCCGCTCGTCTGGTTAAAGCTCTAGAGCGACTCGACCACAACAAGAGTGCGGGTGTCATGCGGCTTCTCGGTTTCGATTAAAATCACAACGCTCGAGGAGGAAGAAGCGATCGCACATAAGAGTGGTTCGCGCGACCGGCACAAGCGGCACAACGCGTTGCTCGCCGCAGCTACGAGTTTGCACTAAAACTTGAATTAAAAAGCGAAGAGTTTGCATTAGAAATTTCGAGGAAACTAAAAATTCGGCTTTTTCGCGAGTGGACATTTTTTTTTCTCATTTTCGATGAGAATCGAAATAATCGCGAGGACAAAAAGGATTCGAAGGACGAGAGTGACACCGGGGACAATGACGATTTCGTGACGAAAAACTCGGTGCTATTTTTCTTCATTTATTGTTTTTTTTCGATCTTATTGCTGCCTATCGATCGAGAACGTTTTCGTTGCGTCTGCGGAGGATACAGATCTCAGGCGAATCGTCTTCAATAAATCCTTCACTCATCTCCGCGATCTTTCGTGATACACACAGTGATACACTTCGGTTTATTAAGCAACATTTCCTTTCGAGCGAGAATATCATTGCGAGCAAGTCGAAGAAATGTCTAAACGGCAATGGATGGTTTTGCTCATGCTGTTCCTGACCTACCTTCTTCTTGGCGCATCAATCTTCTATCACATCGAGAGCCGACTCGAAATTAACCAAGTTGCTAAAGCCAGACAAGAACGCATCGAGATCAATGGTGAGTTTCATTTTCTCAACTTTTTTTCCATTTCAATTCCTCCGTTCCACACACAGAGTTTCAATCTTTTCACGACGAATCCATGGCAAACGGCTTGGGAAGTAAAATTCTGGCACTTTGTTAAATTTCTGAATTTATCCAGAGTTTCAATTTTTTATACTGAGATCGAGTCCGGAGAACGAAAAGTAAGCTGGTGAAAATAAATTTTACGAGTTTTTTTCAAATTTTATTGGAAAATCGAGGAAATAATTCGATTTTATTGAATTTTATGGAATTTTATGAAAAATTAAATAAATCACGAGTGGGGATCGAAAGAATTGATTTTTCGACAAACATTTGTCTTTGTATCGGCGAAAATAAATTTTGCAATTGTTTTTTAAATTTGATTGGACAATAGAGAAAAAATATTTCTCTCGATCGAATTGAATAAAATAAACAAATAAATAAATCACGACTGGGGATCGAATGAATTTATTTTTCGACAAACATTTGTCTCTGTATCGGCGAAAATAAATTTTGCAAGTTTTTTTTTAAATTTGATTGGAAAATAGAGAAAAAATATTTCTCTCAATCGAATTGAATAAAATGAACAAATAAATAAATCAAAATGGGGGATCGAATGAATTGATTTTTCGACAAACATTTGTCTCTGTATCGGCGAAAATAAATTTTGCAAGTTGTTTTTTAAATTTGATTGGAGAGAAAATTATTCTTCTTAATTGAATTAAATGAAATGGACGAAATAAATAAATTCAATTAAATAATGAGACGTTGATAAAAAAAAGGGGGAAACGTTTGTCTATTTCTCAAGATTTTTATCGTTGTTTGTTATTGTTGTTCTCGGATGTCAATTTGTTTGAGAAAGGGAATGTCAAGCGAGGTGGCTATTTATTTGTTTATTCATGATCAAACTCATTGATGAAAGATTTAAGTTCGCGGCCACGATCGTGGCTGCATGTCGCAAGTTTTGTATTAGCAATCCGAGCGAACGACCCTCGTGACTTTTTCTTATTTTTTCTTCGTACACAATTCACCCATGTGACGCATTCCATTTACGGAGGCGTACGCGTGCTCGATACTACGTGCTCTTGTGTCGACTGCGTCTTAAAAAAAAAAAGAAAAAAAAATAGCGAATGCGATGCTTCCGCTTTGACAGCGGGACGCTCCAGTCGAGATCAATTGCTCGCAGTTTCTCACAGCAAGCGGCACTTGATTTACTTATTATTACGACTAGTGTGTAGTTTCAAAAATTAAAGCGTTCGGACGATTTTTCGAAAAACTTTTCGTAAAATTCGAAAAATCATAAAATTTAAACCGTTTGATCGATATTTTCCAGATTCTGTACCAACCTTCCCATTATGATACTCTGTGTATAAAAAAAAAATTAGTAATGAATCTTAAAATTTGCGGAAGCTGGAGCGTCGACGGGCTTTTTTTGAAAATTTCAAAATTCCGTAAAATTCGTATTTTTCTAGCAATTCCAACAAAATTCTCAGAGAATTAAGAGTTTGTCTAGATCAACATCTGTGTAAAACTGGAGCCTCGTAGCTCGAACCGTTCTCGAGTTATAAACGTTTGAATTTTACAGTGTCTTTGCTCTGTGAGGTAGCAAAAATGTGAAAATTGTACTTTAACATTTTTGTTTCGTGAATCAAAATTTCCATCGTGTCTTCTCAGCTCCTATGATGATTTTNTCCATCGCGTCTTCTCAGTTTCTATGGTGATTTTTTTTTTTTTTTCATAGAGCTGTAAATTTTCCTGGTCGAATCGAAAATTTTGCACGATTCCGAGAGTTTAATCGTAAACAAGTTGCTCTTTTGATTTTTTTTTGTTTCGTCGAGTGACGCGACGAGTGGAACTGACGGTATGGAATACGAAACTGCCTCNAGCTCGAACCGTTCTCGAGTTATAAACGTTTGAATTTTACAGTGTCTTTGCTCTGTGAGGTAGCAAAAATGTGAAAATTGTACTTTCACATTTTTATTTCGTGAATCAAAATTTCCATCGCGTCTTCTCAGTTTCTATGGTGATTTTTTTTTTTTTTTTCATAGAGCTGTAANTTTTATAGAGCTGTAAATTTTTCTGGTCGAATCCAAAAATTTGCACGATTCCGAGAGTTTAATCGTAAACAAGTTGCTCTTTTGATTTTTTTTGTTTCGTCGAGTGACGCGACGAGTGGAACTGACGGTATGGAATACGAAACTGCCTCTAGCGAGGGCTCGAATAGTCGTGAACGATTTTTGTATGCAGAGCCGTGCCCTCCGTCGTGCGGCATCATTGCGTCTGTTGGTTGACTGGAAGGCTATGAAACTCGTGTTTCATAGCTTTGTTCCACGCCGAGATGAAAAGAGAGAAAGAGAGAGCGAGCAACAATGTCATCGACAATGGGATTTGCAATTTGCTCTCGCCCTTGACTCGCGGTTCCTATTGCAATCGATGCGGATTTCGTAATGAGATTCTGCGGAGAACACGAAAACGCGCATGGACCCCCAAGAATTTTCCAGGATCAAAAATCCTTTTAGTCGTGACAAACGAACGCGAATAAAAATTTAGAAAATCGTGCACGCCAATTCTTGAATATCCTTCGAGGTCAAAATTGGACAAAATCCTTTGAAAAATTAAGGATCAAGGATTAAGGCGATAAATTATTTGCTCGGAAAGCAAATATTCGTCGATCTGCAGCGTGTTTCCTTTTTGAATGAGTGCGAAGCGTGGATTTGCCAAGCGCGGCTGATCCCATTCGCAAAATAAATGAAAAAGCGTAAAAAACCAAAAAATCTGGTTCAGTAAATATAATTTTGCGTTTCGCATCGATAGTGACGTTAAAAAAACGTGACAAAGCGCCAATTGAGTGGGATTAGTGCGGTTGAGTTTTTTATCATCGAGGAAATAATAAAAATTGATATTTCCACCAAAGTTTCATGAACTTTAGTGCGCTCATGGGATTAGGTGATTCACACATCGAGCACGACGTCGCGTGTGTGAGTGGAGTAACGAAATTCCTGGTTATAAATCGACTCGGATTTATTATCGAGTGATAATTCACTCGACAATGCGTCAATGGGGACTCGCGATATTTCCTTGGATTTTCCGTAATGACAATTCGTTTAAGGTCTTGGCGGTGGTTACAGTCGGAGGAGGAAAAATCGAGAGAGAAAAAACCGCAAAGACGCGCGCGAGATTATACGCAACCCCGCACACAGTTGGTCGGCGGGTACAAGAAAAATCTCCGAGAAATGGGCTCGAGATACTTGTTCATATAAATACACACACACACGCACACACAAGCACGCGGTTATATATTTACACGCACATATATGAAAGGGCAAATATCAGCTGATAAGATAATTGAAAGCAATTGGTTCAAAGATAGCCCCGTTTAGAGAGTACAGAGAGCTCTATCTCAACCTCTATTACTATACTTTTCATACATGTATAGTGTATTATCCCCAGCAGTTGAGAATTGATCAGCGAATCCGGCTAATTCGGCCCTGGCTGAGAGAGCAATCTTTTGATAAAGCGGGCAAGACTCTTTCTGATGTTGAGATAGCCGCACTTGGTACACGTCTCCATACACGTACATCGCGAATAGTTTACATTTTTGTATCATACGTGCTTTGCATCGAAAGCGATTTTTACGTTTCGTAGTTTATTTATTTATTTTTTTTTTATTCCGGTAACCTGGGGTCGTGGATGAGCCCAATTTTGAGAAATTCATAGCTCTGGTAAAATTTGATGAAAAGAGTTCAACTTGGGCTGTTTCTGGAGCGATTTTGCTTCGAGTAAATAAAAATCGGTCAAAAATGCGATAAAATGATAAAAAATGGGAGAATGGTATTTTTAAATTAACTCTTGAAGAATTGAATTCTCAATTTCCTTTGGACGTCGTAAGAAACTGAAATTTTTTGACATTTATTCTGTAAATTGTCAATTTAATTCAGTAAGACAATAAAAAACGGGAGGACGAAGGGAGAAAAGGATTTTTTTATTAACTCTTGGAGAATTGAATTCTCAATTTCCTTTGGACGTCGTAAGAAACTTAAATATTTGGCTATTTATTCGGTAAATTGTTGATTTAAAAATATTTCGTAAGACACTAAAAAAATGGGAGGACGAAGGGGAGA
>JBAJMU010000010.1:1152788-1199708 GCA_037952995.1 Hyposoter didymator | reverse complement strand
ATGAGCCCAATTTTGAGAAATTCATAGCTCTGGTAAAATTTGATGGAAAGAGTTCGACTTGGGCTGTTTCTGGAGCGATTTTGCTTCGAGTTAATGAAAATCGTCCAAAAATGCGATAAAATGATTCAAAACGGGAGAACGAAGGGAGAGAAGGATTTTTTTTATTAACTCTTGGAGAATTGAATTCTCAATTTCCTTTGGACATCGTAAGAAACTTAAATATTTGGCTATTTATTCGGTAAATTGTTGATTTAAAAATATTTCGTAAGACACTAAAAAAATGGGAGGACGAAGGGGAGAATGATTTTTTTTTTATTAACTCTTTAAGAATGGAATTCTCAATTTCCTTTGGACGTCGTAAGAAACTTAAATATTTGGCTATTTATTCGGTAAATTGTTGATTGAAAAATATTTCGTAAGACACTAAAAAAATGGGAGGACGAAGGGGAGAAATAAATTTGTTTATCAACGCTTGAAGAATTGAATTCTCAGTTTCCGTTGGACATCGTAAAAAAGTGAAATATTTGGGCATTTACTCAGCAAATTGTTGATTTAAAAATATCGATGATCGTAAATAATAGTTTTTGATTCTTTGGATCGTAATTGTCATAGACACCATAATAAAATAAGCTAATCCGCGGACTCCAACGTCGATTTGCCTGCTGTTCGGATTACTGGGCCAAGGACGATTAGCACGAATGTATGAGAATCGTTAGAGCGTCCCTGTATGTAAATAATTATCCAGAAAAGTGATCGGAAATATGCCTCCGGGTTTTCCCTGCGGAATACTTCCCCGTAGAGCGTCTGGGTTTTCGGTCGTAAACTGCGGTCAGTCCCGACCACCGAATTGCCGGATAATTCCTCGTCGTTTCGCACACGCTCGGGTGTATAAACGAGATTAGGCTCGGCGACGAGGACGATGAGAAGGAAAAAGGAGCAGGTTGCAAATCCGTTGACAGCATTTTGTATTGAACGTTTATTTCTTTTTTATTTTCAGCTCTTCTTCACAAACATTACACGCCAGACGACTCGCCCGAACAGCTTGACATTCTCCAACGATTGACCGACTATTGTGGCAAGTCGGTTTACAACTATACCGAGGGCGAGACGGATCCCTTAAAATGGGATTTTTACAACAGCTTCTACTTCGCCTACACGGTCGTCAGCACCATAGGCAAGTGTTACAATGATTCTCATTTTTTTGTTTTTTTTTTTATTATTCACTCACGCTCCATGAGATTATCGGCGCACGGGGCGTTTTAAACATATATAGATATATATATTTATTGAGATTAGATTATACTCTCGGGCTGCTATTTCCAAGAACGTATAAGAACAATGAGAAATCTCATTTCGGTCAAATGAACCTGCTCTCGAGAAATTCTTACCGAGAAAATTTCATTGCGGCGTTGAAAATTTGAGTTAATTGTCTTTTTATCAGCCAGCACTTCCTTTTTCTCTTCGTGGACAATCTCTCGTGATTGATGAATTTTACTCCGTATTTTTGAAACGAAATTTCTGGCTGCGAAGTCTCGATTTTTTGTGGAAAAGTCACAATCGTCGTTGAGAAAGTTTTAAGCAACGTTTAAATTTTTTATTCTGCTTATTGTATCGAAGACTCAACGCCCTGTCGATCGCGGACAATCTCTCGTGATTGGTGAATTTTTATCCGTATTTTTGAAACGAATTTTCTGGCCGCGAAGTCTCGATTTTTTGTGGAAAAGTCACAATCGTCGTTGAGAAAGTTTTAAGCAACGTTGAAATTTTTTATTCTGCTTATTGTATCGAAGACTCAACGCCCTGTCGACCGTGCGGAGAGAATAAAAAACTTTGAGCCAATTCTCAGCGCTGTGTGTCGAGAAATGATTTTTTTTGTAGATTTTTTTTTTTTTCATGAACGAAAATTGTTGAAATTTTCAGGATATGGAAATTTGGCACCGACCACAATGTTGAGCCGGATCCTCATGATATTTTACGGGGTGGTTGGTATCCCGATGAACGGAATCCTGCTGGCCCAATTGGGAGAATTCTTCGGACTCGTTTTCGTGCGTGCCCATAAAAAATACAAATCGTACAAACAGCACAATCATCAAAATGATTGTTCGAAAAAGGGGACACCGTTGGAGACGAGAAAAGCTGGTCTAGCGGTGCAAATACTCATGTACCTAATTCCTGGCTTCGTCATGTTCATCTTTTTTCCGGCTTTCGTATTTTCCCACTTTGAGAAATGGTCCTACGAGGAAGCTGTTTATTACGCGTTCGTCACTCTCACGACCATCGGATTTGGTGACTTCGTCGCAGGTAACGCAACATTTACCGCATTTTAACAAAATTTCGAGCAAATCGATTGTCCAATAATTTAGGAAACATTTTTCATGTTTTTTCTGTCAAATAAAAATTTGATTCACATTTTTTTCGTCGTTCGGCTTCAGCTTCAATTTTTGAGCTCGACTGTAACGAGATAATTGAGTTAATTTTTTTGTTCGAGTTGCGATACTCACGGTCCAAATATTGATAAAGAAAAATGAACGAAAAAAACGTGTGGCCCGTTCAATGAGCAGAAAGAAAATGGAAGAAAAATGGAATCTTGGTTCGATATTTTTTGATCTCCTATTTAAATTGAAGGAAGAAATTGAGTCTTGCTTTTTATTTATGCGTGCAAGGTAGACGCTGATACTTTTGCAATTGGTAATTATTTGTTTGATTCGAGAAAGATATCGAATCGATTGATCGCTGAGAAAATAAGCTTGTTTATGTCGCTGATGATAAATCGTGTATACTAACCAAATGATATCAATCGTACACGCTCTCGCATACATTGCAGTGGAAAATCTTTCGAGGTAAGTAGAAGAGCACGGTTCCCTTTAGCGACGATAGAAAAAAAAAAACTAGAAAAATACTTGAACTTGAAGAAAATTTTCAAAAATTAAAGCGGTTGGACGATTTTTCAAAAAACTTTGATTTTCGTACGAAAAATCATAAAAACCATAAATAAAAAAATAATAAAATCATAAATAAAGCGTTCAACCGATATTTCCCAAATTCAGTACCAACCTTCCTATTGCAATGCTCTATTTATAGAAAAAAAAAATCAGTTAAAATTTGCGAGAGTTAGAGCGGCGACAGGATTTTTGAAAAATTTCAAAACGCCATAAAATTCGTATTTTTTAAAACTCGTTAACTTGTTAATTAACGAGACACTAAAAATTAGTAAAATCTTTGATAATTTCGATAAAATTATGGATTCAATGAAAAAAAAAACAATATTTAGCAAAAAACGTGATTTTTTTTAGAGTTTTAAATGGACACGATGCAAATTTGCGTATTTTTTTGAACTCGTTAACTTGTTAATTAATGAGACACTAAAAATTTGTAAAATGTTTGATAATTTCGATAAAATTATGGATTCAATGAAAAAAAAACACAATATTTAGCAAAAAACGCGATTTTTTTTAGAGTTTTAAATGGACACGATGCAAATTTGCGTATTTTTTTGAACTCGTTAACTTTCTAATTAAAGAGACACTAAAAATTAGTAAAATCTTTGGAAATTTCGATAAAATGATGGATTTAATGAAAAAAACAATATTTAGCAAAAAACCTGATTTTTTTTTAGTGTTTTAAATGGACACGATGCAAAGTTATCGCGTCGCGATGAAACAGAAGCGTGAAAAGACTGTAAAATTGATGAAATACAGAAGCGAATGATTTTTGGGACTAAAAGGTGAAAATAAATTTTCAGGTCAGGACAACACGAAAGGAGAAGGAGTTCTCTTTATTCTGTACAAGAGTTTCCTCATCGCCTGGATATCTTTCGGCCTCGGTTACATCGTCATGATAATGACATTCATTGCAACGGGTATGCGGAGTAAAAAAATCATTAGACTCGAGCACAAGCTCGCGATGAACTTGAAGCACACACAGAGTAAGATATGGAACGAGTTCAACAAGGAGGTCGGTTACTTGCGGCGAGTATTTAACGAGCTTCAACTTTCCAAGGTCAAGGTAAGTTGGCGAAAAGAATTTCTTGCGAATAAACCAACGATCCGAAGAATAATTCCGATTTGTTGAATTAATATGAAAATTTTATTTCTCGTCCTGTAGCCGATCTACGTCGACGAGTACGATTACGAAGCACCCTCGCCCAAGTTTCAACGAAGCAGCAGCTTCCCCGATCTTCGTGATCTCGCTTATGGAGGCTTGTCCATTCCAACGCCACCGCATCCCAGACGACGAGCGAATAGCGAAGTCGTTCCTATGGTAATTATTCATTTACTTGCCCCGAGAGACAAAAATTGTTGCAACATTTTTTCTCTTCAATCGTCACATTCCGACCGAGAAATTTTTGGAGAATTTTTTTGTTTCGACATTTTTTTTGTGTTAAAAATTGCACGAATTGCATAGAATCGTCGTGGTCGTTACTCGAGCGTTTAAAATTAATTGTAGGCTTTTTATTTTATTTTTTTTAACGATTTTTCAATTATTTATCGATTTCCAAAGTGAGTGGGGTCGATAAGACCCCGAATGACTATTACGTCACAATCTGGAGGTGTGATTATTAAGGGTTAAAAAAATAATAATAACGAGTTGGGTAGCGAGAAATTTATAATTTTAATTTCTGCATCATTTTTTTGTAAAAAAAACGTCATTTTTGCAGAATTTGTTTTTTCGACATTTTTTTTGTGTTAAAAATTGCACGAATTGTATAGAATCGTCGTGGTCGTTGCTCAAGGGTTGAAAATTGATTGTAGGATTTTTGTTTTAATTTTTTTTAACGATTTTTCAATTATTTATCGATTTCCAAAGTGAGTGGGGTCGATAAGACCCCGAATGACTATTACGTCACAATCTGGAGGTGTGATTATTAAGGGTTAAAAAAATAATAATAACGAGTTGGGTAGCGAGAAATTTATAATTTTAATTTCTGCATCATTTTTTTGTAAAAAAAACGTCATTTTTGCAGAATTTGTTTTGTCGACATTTTTTTTGTGTTAAAAATTGCACGAATTGCATAGAATCGTCGTGGTCGTTACTCGAGGCTTGAAAATTCATTGTAGGATTTTTATTTTATTTTTTTTAACGATTTTTCAATTATTTATCGGTTTCCAAAGTGAGTGGGGTTGATAAGACCCCGAATGACTATTACGTCACAATCTGGAGCTGCGAATATTAAGGGTTAGTGAGAAGATGCGAGAGTGGAGGGAAAAAAATTAATTATCGATAATTTGAATAACAGGAAACGCCGGTAGCGAGAGTGGTATCGGAAACGGATCTGCAGCGAATCGACAAGAATGCAACATTCGCGACCCACGCGATGGTGCAACCGGCCGAACTGTTGGCACGTTTGGTGAATATTCTCGGATACATTCCGCCGCCTGCGGACGATGGGAATGAGGCGACGGAGGCGGCTGCGGGTGAGCAGAGTCCCGACGGAGATGCAGGGATCGGGGGAGTGGAAGGATTCAGCGAGAAGGAAATACTAGCGAGTGAGAAAAATTGGAATAACTCGAAATGGAAATTAGGAGGAGGCGAGCTCGGTGGAGGAGTGACAATGAGGAAGCCGCGTTCTCGAGCAGCGAGCGAAGTGCGTTTGGATCCGAGATACGATCCGAGTATCGGTCAAGAAAAGGTCGAGTGGACGTGGTCGGGTCCATCGGCATCGAGGAAAATCCAAGAAATAATAAAAGCGAGAAGAAATAATGGAAACGCGGGGGCCTCGGGAGCAAAGGAATCGAAATCAAAGTTCGGCAACTTGACTTTGCCACTTTCCGTGCCAAAAACTCTTTTGCCACGTTGGATAAAACAATTGTCAACGAAAAAGGAAAGCAACGAGACGAGATCGAGGAATTCCATTTCCGGGCTCGATCTCGATGACGTTCGTGAAAACGAAACGTACTTGACGCAACCTCCAGGTGGTTTGAACGCCATCTCCGGCCACCCGGGATTCTCCAGAGGCTACGACACCCTGAGCTCCTCGTCGAGAGCTTATTTCACTCACACCGGAGCAGCCAATCTCGCGAGCTCTCTCGAAGGCAGCAATCTCCTCGAAGAAACCTCCCTCGCTGATTTCCTGCGAGCTCTGACCGCCCTCCACACCAGAGTCGCCGGTGCAGTCCCCGACGAATACACGAAAAAACCCCAGAGGAAAATGGGCACGGCGTGCCTCACGCCACCCAAGTTACCCAGCCTCCTCGCCCTCTTTTCACCGCTTCCTGGCAGCCCAGCTTCCACCACGCAAAGCCATCAAAACAGCCTCACAAGCGCCAGCACTCATCTCGCTGGCCGAAGATTCTCTCTTCGTCTCGCTGCTGACAACTCGGCCACTTTGGCTCCTGCGTACAATAGACGCTCCAGCTTGGCACAGCCTGTTGTCAAACCAAGGAGACGATTTTCCCTGAGACCCGTCGTCACGCCTCTCAGTGGTACTTCACCGCTCAATGGATCGCCGTATCTTTCTGTAAGTCCAACAAAAACTCCATTACCAATTACGACCACGATTTTTATTTATTATTTGCTAATTAAGGATGCCGAGTCCCTGATCCCAAATTACGAGAAAATGCACTAAATTTTCGTACGTTTTGGTATTAAGTCCGATGCTAAACCATCTTGAGAACATAAAAGCTTTTAGAACGATAAGAATTTCATCAAATTTGGTAAATATTTTCTTTATGAATATTTGTGACGATACAAATTTTTTTAGATTTTTCCACCACGTAGTACTCGAGTTTTTGAACACTAAACGTTCACGTGTATAAGCATAGAGTTTACATATATACAGGTATACGTCTCGTACATGAAAAGCTGGATTTAACTTTCAATTATTCGATAACCATGCGATTGAAAATTTGGAGAAAAATTTGTGTTTCTATACTTGATGCCAAAGAATGTTATGACCAAATTTTATCAAATTCTTATTATTTTGATTTCGTGATCTCCTTCATCAATTTTTCTCGATTATTTCGTGAACATTTCGTGCATGAAAAGTTGGATTTAACTTTGAATTATTCGATAACCATGTGGTCGAAAATTTGGAGAAAAATTTGTGTTTCTATACTTGATGCCAAAGAATGTTATCACCAAATTTGATCAAATTGGGTGGGTTATTTTGATTTCGTAATTCAAGCTCCTTAAGAGATGCTGTCGAAATTTCACGACCATCGTTTTTCCTCAGAACGAAAAATAATGCAAGATTTGTTTTTATTTTCGATTCGCAGGGAATTAACGGCAGGGATCGTTCCGGAGGAGCAAGCCCCTCGCCGCCGGCGTATAATTCCGAGGGTTTCGTGATCGCTTGTCCAAAAGAGTCGCTCGTTGAGAAAGAGGGTGCACCGGGAGTTTCAGCGCCGATAACAGGCTCGACAGGAGGGCGAAGATTCTCTCTTCGTCCAACGGAAACGTCGCAAGCTTCTCAAGGAGCCGGTGCTCCGGGTATTACGAAAGCGATGCCTCGCTGGAGAGCAGGAATGTTGCAGCGACAGATAAATCAGATGAATTTGCAGAAACGAGTGCGAGCTTTTAGTCTGAGCGATGTCAACAGCCGCGAAGCTTCGAGGAGCGAGAGAACACCAACGCCACCTCCGCCGATCAGTCCTTTGGTCGATGGGGTAAGAATCCTCGGAGGGAATAAGGATCAATCTTCGAAATCGAGTCAAAAAACTGTGACGATAGTGTCGCCAAGATCGGAAGAAATGTTGGTCCTGAAGCAGGCGAACGAATCCTTGCTCAATTCCTCAGCTCCTGGCTCCTTCGAATCGCCCAATGAATCAGAAGCGAGAAATGCTTCGAGCAAGCCCGCAGCAGCGTTCCCGATAACGAGAGCAATCTCAGCGAACGATGATCCTTTCGCATTTTTCGACGATGACGTCAGACCCGCCATTGGCACGAATCCTTTCGTTTTCCAAGCAACCGAACGGGGTGACTCGTCGGTAGATCCAAATTCCAGGACCATTTTCCAAGCGCTACAGAGCGTGAAAAGCATCGAAACTGGACCGAGAAATGCTCGACGAGATTCGAGCGATGGATCGTCGCGAAACATTCCCACGAGCACAGAGAAAACAAGCTCCACCGAATCTGAAACACCAACGAAAAAACAATCAATCTCTTCGTGCTCGACCGCAACGACCGACACGAAAAGCACGAGTCGCAGAGTCTCGCCAGTCTCGATCGGAGCATGGACCGAATCGAGACGAAACGAGGAGAGAAAAATCTCCAACGTTTCGCAACCGAGTGCCTCGTCGTCGGAATCGTTTGCCAGCTCCAGTCGCAAAAGCTCTACGAATAATAATCCCAACGAAAAACCACGAGTTTCCATCGATTCTTACAAACCTCTCGTTCAAGTGAAAATCGAAAAACCCAGTCAAGATCCTTTCGAACGATACAGAGCGACCATGAAATCGGCATCCGTTGATAACGACGCTTTGACCGAAGTCAAAATCCATTCTACACATTCCGACGCTTCGGTCAACCAGTCTGACAAATCCAGCGATTCGAAGCACGAGTCAAACATTTGAATTCCTTCAAATGCTGCATGAAACAAAAATCAAGTGAAGAATCGTTCTCGAACGATGCAAACTGGGATATTTATCGTTTTCGACGATTTGTGATATAGGGAGAATAATGTTAATGCGATCGCGTCGCGTGAGAGCCTGTGATATAGTAAAAATGTACAATTAGCATGTAATCGCACGAGAACCAACAGTATTTGCGAGTAACGCGAGAAAAGGGTAAAAAATTCAATGAAGAACTTGAAATTTTTGAGTTTACGTGCAAACGTGAAAATTAGAGCTATCAGGATCACAAAACGACCTGACGATTCTTTGAAAATGTTCGTCGTTCTGTGATGGCGATGGCTCAACAATTCGGAGTAAAAATTTCAGCCTGAATTCGGTGATCGAGTGATAATCAAGACGTTCGAGTCGTTGCTCCAAAATAATGGAAAAAAAAACTGACGTTTGCACATGTTTTAAAAGTTGCACACTCCGATAATGAGATTTTGGGAAATACTCGCAAAAGGAAATATAAAACAAATGGCAAGTTTGAGCGTTGTAAAAATAGAAATACCGCTCAATCGTTGTAAATTCTTTAAAGATTGTAAATACCTCAGTTTTCAGTTGTAATATTTGAGGGAGCTCGATGACAGAACAAATTGTGTAATAAAAAACCTCGTAAGAGAAACTTTAATTTAATTTTATCGTGTTGAGTGTTTCTCTTTTTTATTAGAGGATGGAGCGAGACTAATTGATCGAATTTCCACGTTGAAACTTGTTGATGCATTCTATTTTTAGTTTGAAAAATTTTACACTTGTAAATATATTTTCTACGGTTGCTAAGGAGCTGAGAAAACTGTAGGCTACGAATAAGGGCCAAGAATTGTGTGTGGCTAATGAAACATTGCTGTGAGGAAAAATAAACTTGAAAATTTTCTGTAAAAATGAATTTTCGTGGCTTTATTTATCATTTTTGCGTCATCGAATCCTCTCAGCATTGTTGTGTCGTGATGATTTTTCAAAATCACTATTTAACCGTCCATGGTCACACGTTCTAGGAACCTGCTGATCACACGGGGTCAGAATGACCCCAGCGATGTTTAAATGGCTTGCCACGTTGCCAGTATCGCTCCGAAGGACACGTAAAAATTCAGGATATTAGTTGGAACCTTTCGGAACGAGAATATCGTGCCAAAAATTTTTTATCCATTTTGCAAAATGACGAAAAAAAATCAGCAACGAAGCAATGCGTAGAAAAACCAAAAATTCTCCGTCTCCGGCGCCAATAACTCGTAGTAATTCTGGCTGAACGTTGCGTTTCGGGTCTTTTTGACCCCCACGGAGGATTACGTTCGATCCAACGTCACAAGACCCAGGAAAAATGAGTTTTCGGTAGGATTCAAGAAAACGAATGAAAGTTAGCAACGTTTTTAATTATTTATTGAAAAAAATGCTGGTGCAATAAATAAAGAGCTGTTTGAAGGAAAATCAGTGTGTTTTTCTTTTTTTCTATAACTGTGCGAGGTTTTCTCTGGCTGCTTCTCCCCTAGAGGGAGGAAAGCGCATCGTATACGTGGCTTCGTCAACTAAAATGCAGTTGCAATCGGAAAAACGATCGAGTTCATAAAAAACGTAAGAAAAATCAAGAAATAATGAAAAAAATGAAAATAAATATTTCTACGAGGTTGTTGCTAGAGTTTGGCGAAGTTGCTCGACGAGATTGGCTCGGGGGATTGCTCGTTCGGCCCGAGTCTTAACTTCTCGCAGGGTAACTTCGCCTCTGGCGAGTTCGCCTTCGCCGATGATAATCGCGTACGGGATTCCGCTGTCCTCGCAATGTTGCAACTGGGCCAATAGTTTCGGACTCTTTTTGTATGATTGTTCAGCTTTTATTCCCGCTTCCCAGAGATCCGTCAGGAGCCGCATTCGCTCTTCGTGGAGATTCTTCTGGGCCGTTGCGACATAAACTTGAACTTCGGTCGTGCGCGTTTTCTCCCCTTTGTTCGCCAGTCGCGACTCCAAAACGCTGAATATTCTCTCGACCCCGAGAGACACTCCGACGCACGGCACTGTCTTCTTTTTCGTGTCGAACATTCCCACGAGGTTGTCGTAACGTCCGCCGCCAGCGACGCTACCAACCTCGCAATTGTCAGCTGGAAATTAAAACGGAAACGCAAAAAATTTTTTAATTCGAGCGAAAAAGTGAAATTTTTTTTGAAAAATTCGATAAATGAGTTTTTGGATAATTACACGTGAGTACCGCTTCGTAAATGAGGCCCGTATAGTAATCGAGACCACGAGCGAGGCTCAGATCGAACAGGACTTTGTCCGAGATTCTGTAAATGTCGCAATACTTGAGCAAAAGTTCCATCGCTTCGAGGCCCTGCTTCGCGGACGTTTGTTTCATCAAGATTTCGTCCTTTCTCAATTCTTCAACGAGACGAGCGTCCCCACGCTTTGATACGTATTCCCCAATTTTGTCCGCGATCGCGCCATCCAATTGTTTCTCCTCCACTATTTCCTTGCGCACTTCCTCCCAAGGACTCTTGTCCAGTTTGTCGACCGATGAACAAACGCTTCGGAATTTGTCTTGCGGCACTCCGCAAGCTGCGAATATTCCGTCCAGCAAACATCGATGATTCAACTTTATTACGAAACTTCCGAGATCGAGACACGACAGAGCCTCCGCAACGACACGCACACATTCCGCATCCGGTATCATCGGATCGTACTGACCCGCGATATCGAAATCCTAAAAAAAAAACAAATTTTCACATTTTTACGTCTCGTTCCTTACGAACTTCCCTTTTCTTTCCTCGAGCTCGACATCGAAAGTTACTGAATGTACTCACGCATTGATAAAACTCGCGGTACCGACCCTTCGTTATCGAAGGATTGTCTCTTCTGTAAACTTTGGCAATGTGATACCTTTTTATATTCGTTATCTTTCCCATTGCCAAGTATCTCGCGAAAGGAACGGTGAGATCGTATCTCAGTGCGAGTATCTCGCCACCTTGGTCTTTCAGGTCGTAAATGAGTTTGGCATCTTCGCCATATTTCCCAGTCAAGACTTCCTAGCAAAAACGAAAAAAGCCACAATTTTCATGAATTCCCCGGAGCTTTGTACAAAATTTCCATGTATTTTTTTTCCGAGAAGCGCGAAAACAGGATGGAAAGGTGAGTCGCTCACTTTAAGCTCGAAAATTGGTGTGTCGATGGTTTCTGCTCCGTGTCGTTTGAAAACCGAGACGATTTTGTCGAGTACGCCGAGGCGTAGAGCCATTTGTTCGGGATTGTAGTCCCTGGTTCCTTTTGGAGTTTTGAGGGTGAACTTTTGTGGGCCGGCGTCATTTTCGCCGAGCTGGGCCTTGAGTTCCAACAACTTGGCAACTTCCTCGCCGATCTGTTCGGCGACCGGAAAGCACAAAATAATTTTGCTCAATTCTGTCGCGCGGCCATGTTCCTTCACCCAGTTTAGCGATAAAAAGTCAAATCTTTTCTCTTTAACTCTGTTGATTCTTCGCCTACCTGAGGACTGGCGATACTTGACGCGCGCCCTTGCTTACAGCCGCCAATAATGCTGACATTGAATCGTGCCAGACGAAACATTGTTGCGGACGACCTGGGGTCAGACGCGCTACCAGAATCAAAGAGAAAAGCTCCGACCCTTCTCAGCAAACGTTCATCCCAATGGAGAGTAACGAGAGCTGGGACACATGATTATTTGTGACTAACCGGCCCAAACACCGTGACGTTAATTTCTAGACTAAACAAATTTGCCGCGTATCGTTAATAACAAAATTAGAGACTTTGCTACCCGACACCACGCTCTCTACGATCCTCTAGTTTCCAAAGCAAACGAGTTACGATTACGAGAGTTTGGGAGAAAGATCGTGAAAATGACTTTATTGTGCCGGAGGAAAAAAAAGTAAAAAACGCATGCACGGCCGACGACGGCGTCGAACCAACTCTCACCTTTTCTTCAAGGTTGAGAAGACCGTGAGGAGCCGAAGAATTATTCAGTGTCTCTAAACTCGTGGTTAACAAAGTTTTTTCATTAGAAAATGGAAATCTTGATCTCTCGTTGGGTAGGAAGCTCTCTATGTGAGAGTACCATCGTTTGAGATGCGTGAAACGTTGTATCTGGCCATTGAGCTTTGAGGTACAATAATCAAAGAGTTCCTTGTCCCTCAAAGTCGGCGTCCAGCCACTCGCGTAACTGACTTTAGCCAATTCGGCGTCTATGTCGGCCAATGTAGAATTTATATCTTGCCGCTGTTGCGAGTAAAAGACGAAGACATATTTACAAAGAGTGATAAACATTTGGAAGAGCGAGGAGGAAAACAAAAAAGAGATTTTTTGGAGTAACGAAATGTTGGCATTTTCGCGCGAGAATTACGATGGACAGGGATGCACTTTGTAGGTTAGAATGCTCGCTTATTTAGTTGCCAAGCAAAATTGGAATAAAACTGGTTAATTAGTAATTAATGGGTTATTTTAATGATTATTTTTATTTCATGCTGAAAATTGCGTCGTAAGCGAATGCCGGCGCGTTGATAACCTCGAAATATTAATAAATTTCAGGCTTCGTTAAAAAATGAGAAAAAGAAAAGAATTCGTAGGTAATTCGAGGCAAGACAATCACCGCGTGTGATTGAAGGATCGAACAGTATCGTGAATAATTCTTGGAAAAGTGTGAGAGTGCAGCGACCGAAATAATTGACAGGTCGTGACGAAATGGGGCATTGCAAAATTGAGCCACGCGTCAAGTTTCAATAGTTTCTCTTTGGAGATTGAATTCTTCGGACTTTCCAGTAGGCGGGGAGCAATCGTTGAGGAAAAAGTTAATTGAACAGTTGAGAGAAAGTAGATCTTGGAATAACAGTACCGCGTGGGGCGAAGAAAACATTACATCAGGATCGGGAATCGAAGGCCTTTTTATTGCCATATTGCGCACACACGAAGCAACTTATTGTTTAACCGACACTCCATTATTTTCTTGTATTTATTGCTTCATTTACCTGACAACTTTCAGCTTTTGCTGCTTTGAGTTTTCGCACGAGTTCACCTTGTTCCTTCACTAGGACGAGAAGCCTCTCTTTCGTTTCGTCAGCCATCGTCGTTTTTCCTCGTTGCCAATACCACGCGGTGTTTTTATTCGGAATGAAATTCGGTCTTTCGTTTCCACTTCCACTGACACACGTTTCAGTTCCATACGTTCCTTTTACGTCAAATAATTCGCATCAATCTGATGAAAATTCATGAAATAATGACTGTCGTGTGTTTTTTCATGATTTTTCTCGTTTTTATCAATTTTTCGATACTTTTCAAATGAAAAATTGAGATAAAACAACGAATTTAAATCTAATTACTCAAATCACTAAAATCGATTGGCACACACCAAATTTTATATTTTTTTTTTCAAACTTTATTCATTATCGAGAGAAAGATTGTCAATTTTTACTTCATTTACGAGAATTGAATAAATCGAGAATAAAAAAGCTGTCAAATTACTTTTTGGAGTATGAAAAATGGTCGTGGAACGGAGGCCACGACGTTTCTAAACTTGGTCTCGAGCAGACGAAACTTTGTAGGACACTGAACGGATTCGAATGTGTTTCCAGTTACTGTCGATGAATGTGCTGACGTCTAGCGATGTAATGGTACTATATATGACCTTGAGTAGGAGAATGGAATGTAATAAAGGAGAGCAGGAGTTTGCAGGAATGTTAGAAAATGATGCAGACTTTTTATTTCTGTAGAACGTAAATTCCTCGACGTCAAAGACGATTTACATGAAAAAAGCGGAGGCTGAGAGCTCCTGAAGCGTTTTCGTAATTCGTCGATAGCGTTCCTGGAAACTTTTTTTATTCGCGATTTTCATGAAAAAAAAACTTTCAACCCTGAGATGCCGAATAATTGGGACGCGGTGAAAAAAAACGTTGATTTTCTGAAATTTATCATCGAATCGATACGAACAGATAACGCCGCGAGTTAGGTATCTCCAGATCTCGATATTATATGAACAGAAGGGAACATTCTGACATCACAATCACAAGGACAATAGCGTCCTTGAAAGTTGAAAGTTTTTTGCATGTTCCAAACGAGAAGTTCTTAGGGCGGAGATTTCTCGAGATCGACGTAATCCATTTGAGGAAACTTGAGACTTTTGTGAATATTTTCGGAGCTTTTCAAAGTGTTTTGAAAAAATATATATTTGCTTTTTACATTGTTGTTGAGGAGTTTAGAAAACTGCTCGTGGGAGCAGTTTTATTTATATTTTCAAAATGACGTTTTTTCAAATAATAATTCTAATTCAGTCGCTTGTCTCGGAGCTTTCTTTTTTGTGCTTTTTGTGTTTTTTGCTCTTGGACTTTTTCTTTCTCTTCTTCCGCTTGTGTTTGCGTTTCTTCTCCTCCTCGTCGCTGTCGGTGCTCTCGCTGTCAGAGTCGCTGGAACTTTTAGCTGCTTCCCGCGCTCGCTTCTTCGACTTTTTGGAGGATTTTTTGCTCTTGTGCTTTTCAGCCGCTTTGGACTTTTTCGACTCGAGCTCTTTCTCACGCAACTCCGTCAATGGCGTCACGTACTCCTCGTCGCTGTCCGAACTCGTGCTGCTCACATCCAATACTATTTCTTTGTTCGGATCAACTTTTATGAAGTTTCTACATTGATACGTCAAATGGCCGGCGTAACCGCATTTCCTGCAAGCCGGTCTTGCCTGTTCCTTGCTCTGAGGGATCAGCCTCGAGAGAAATTCCGGATCCATTCTTTTGTAAACAGAAAAATAGTGAAATATTATTTTTATGGATGAAACGGATCGCTATCTATTTTTTCCGGGCCCAAAAACGACCCCGGGCGACTTTAGATTCCGCGCCCTTCCTCCCGTTTTTTTTTAATATCGTTTTACCACATTTTTTACCAATTTTTTGACTTTGAGCAAAATTGTCCCGGGCTCACGTGATTGTGCGTTAAAAAACGAAAAGAATGAGCCCAGGTAGAAGTCTTTTCGTTAAATTTCACCGGAGATATGAATTTTTAAAAATTTGGGTCATTTATGACCCCGGGTTTGCAGAATAGATCGAAAAAAAAAAAGGTCAGCGTTCCTGGGTCAAGGATTACGCTAGAGAAAACTGAAAGGTGTCTACAGGAGCGAAAGATCATGTATCGATGGATGGATAAGTTATTTAGTTGCTTCTGAGGTTCCGAGAAATGGAAAATTACATCGAATTCAATTTTTTGAGGTTATGTTGACGTTTCTCGTGTTTTTGGTTCGAGGCGGAGTCTCCAGAACTTTTGCTTACCTTGATTGTGGTTCGATGCGATAAGATGAGTGTTTAAACTTGTTCGAGTTCTCTTTGAACAGATCTGTAGGAAGAGCTCATTTTTATTTAAAAAATCACGTCCAGCTTGTCAAGGAAATTGAAAGTGACGCTTGGCTCGCGTAAACGTCGCTTTTTTAGGTTATGTCAAGATTGCTCTGCTTGGGGAGGTAAACAGTTTTCGAATAGCGGAAATTTGAGCAGCGAGTACTTCCGGATATGTCGCTTTTGGGCCGGAAGTCGGGTATTTGCGGTTTGAAATGATGAAATCGTGAAATTTATAAAAAATATTTTTATTATGTCTTTGTAGTAACAACGAAACGAAGAATCCTGTAAAAAAGCTGAAAGGAAATTCCTTGTCCCTCGTTCTCGATTTTCAATTCCCGAATCTTTTTCGTCGTGCCTGAAAATAAATGGCAATATTTTTGCGAGTAGAATAAAAAGGTAAAAAATAAATGATAATGCTCTTGGTCAGCTGCACTGACTGGACTCTGAAATCCTGTAAAAACAAATGCTTTTTATTACAACATTATAAAATCTACACCGACGGCGAGTGCGACAATAAATATTCGTACATGTTGATGTATATATTGAAAAATTGTAGTATATATATATACGTATGCGTGTTGACTATAGAAAATAGAGAAGAAAATCGAGCCAATGAAAAGTACACATCGACGCGAACTATTAAATTTTATTGTGAAAAATAAAAAAAGGTTAAAAAAATAAAGATTTCAAGCCATTCGATAGTAACGCCAACTTTCCATCCAAAAATTACTCTCTTTCACAATTTCGAATCTTCTTCTCTTGCTCTCGTGTGTGTGTGTGTGGACGAAATAGCTACCGTCTACTTTCTACTATATACATTTTAAATTCTTATCTATGAATGACTATTTTTTCACACTACTCTCCGATGCAATGAATTATACATAATTGATAAAGTCATAATTATTGCTAATAACAATAACAAACGTAGAAACGAGTCTCGACGAATTCGTATATTTTTTCGTACATCGAAAAAATGCATTTTGTCATTTTTCTTGTTTTTTTTTTTCTTCTATTTGGACGAAATAAATAAAAACAATGATTTCATCGTGAGTCTGAATATTCATCGGTATTTTCAACAGCCACTCTATTTAATAGACACATAACGCGGATTCCGTCCACTCTCGTTTGTTTGATTTTTTTTTCCTTCTGTTCCGTGAGCACGTTTCACGAAATATTCGTATTTTAATATTTGTTACCGACTTTCGTAGAGTATAACAGCGAGAACGACACGGATGAGACACTCGCATACACGCATACACTTGAAAATTTTCTTTTTACCTCTGGCTTTTCCATTGGTTTTGTTTTTTTATTTTTTTATGTTCAAATATTATTGTGAATTCGTGGTCCTCGGAGTTGCGTGAGGGAATAATAAACTAGAGTATTGTGCATTAAGAAATAATTTCGATAAAATAAAAACCAACGATACTGAGACTCGTCTCGGTTTTCAGTGATTTTTTGCAACGCCCTAATTTTTGGGGTTTTCTTTAAAAATTAATAATACCGAATTCGCTCTGTCGTCTGTCGGAATGTTGGAAAATTTTGTAACGAGCTCAACGAAAAATTCGCTTGACTGAAAAATTGAGATAAAAAACAAACACGAGTCATTGAGATTTCGAATATTTGTTGCTTTCTCGTCGTTGTGCGACAGCGATATGCTGAAACGCAGCAGAAAGGTAAACAGAAAATAATCGATTTTTCGAATATTTTATGTTTTTTATGGGCAAGAAAAATTTTACACTTGTAAATATTTTTTACGGTTACTAAGGAGCTGAGAAAACTATAGGCTACGAATAAGGGCCAAGATTTGCGTGTGGCTAATGAAACATTGCTGTGAGGAAAAAATAAAGTTGAAAATTTTCTGTAAAAATGAATTTTCGTGGCTTTATTTATCATTTTTGCGTCCTCGAATCCTCTCAGCATTGTTGTGTCGTGACGATTTTTCAAAATCACTATTTAACCCTCCGTGGTCACACGTTCTAGAAACTTGCTGATCACACGGGGTCAGAATGACCCGAGCGATGTTTAAATGGCTCGCCACGTTGCCAGTATCGCCCCGAAGGACACGTAAAAATTCAGGATATTAGTTGGAACCTTTCGGAACGAGAATATCGTGCCAAAATTTTTTTATCCATTTTTCAAAATGGCGAAAAAAAATCAGCAACGTGTAGAAAAAATGTTTCGGGTCATTTTGACCCCCGGTCACCACGGGGGATTAAATCCAAGATTTTCTACCAGCCAGTCTATAGAATATACTTGAGAAAGAAAAAAAAATCGTTAGTCCTGTTCACAGAATATAAAAATTAAATAAATAATCGAGTGTTTTTTGAATAAAGAAAATTTAACAAAATGACAATCCTCGGGATACTATTTTATATACATTCATGTACTACTAATATATTAATAAATGCGAATCGTTACATTTGCCTAGAGAATGTAACCTCAATTTTTAAAAATGCATGTTACCATCGCGAATAGTGCAAATTTTTCTTTCGTGTCATTTTTTACAACGACCTACGGATAGATTTTTCGCCTATGATATGTACAACTATGCCTGCGAGCATGCTCGTTTCTTTTTTTCGTCCTCGCAACTCGCAAAATGGCAAAAATACAAAAATAAAAACATAAATAAGAGAAAAAAATTTGTTGGACGTGTGGAGAAAAAATTAAGTAACAGAAAAATCGACTGCAAGGAAATAAAAACGAAAAATGAGGCGAAAGATTCGTGGACATGACAAAATTGTGCAAACCCTCGGAGAAAAGCGATTTGAAGAGCTCATGACCATGACAACGTACGCCATATAAAGAGGCTTTTGTAATAATCATAACAATTGTCATAATTATCGTTATTGTGTGTTTTCTAAATTCGAGAATGATTTTTAAACTTTGTGGTCCCATTTATCTCAATTTCATTATTTTTCACATTAAGAGTTTATTCATTATTAATACGAAAAACAGACGGACAGACAGCACACTTTATATATGCGACGAAAACACCATCAAATGTTTCATATGCAGCATTCTACGCTAATTTACAATTTTTTTTCTCTCCTTTTCAATTTTGTTCAATTTTCTTTCTCTCCTCGTTTGAAAACTGAGCGAATCGATTCGACGAGGTCGTCGAGAATGTGCTCGAGTTTTCTCCAGCAATTTTTATGGAAAACTGTTTGGATTTTCATCGATTTGGAACTCTCATAGTCGAGCAATCGTTATTCTTCCTTTTTGATATTTACTCTCGTTCCATACGTAAAAAAAAATTATTTCAAGTTTTTTTTGCCTGTATTTTGTGGAAACTAATTTTTGTAATTTTGCGGTAGAATGCCTCATATATTTATCGATATTTATATTGTTTAATACCCGATACAATAATCCGTATTGTGTGACAGAATATCAGTCTCAAAATCAGTGTCTGTTTGTTCGTAAAAAAAAAAAAACATCGATTTTTTATTAATAAATGAACAAAAAATTTGGACAATGAAAACGATCGAATTTTATCGTTGGGATCGAGTTGAAAGAATTAACCCTAGAACGGTAACCAGCTACGACTTTAAATTCGTTCGTCCCGTTTTTTAAATCGTTTTTCCGCATTTTTGACTATTTTTTTGACTCCAAACAAAATTGCTCCAGGCTCACGAGATTCTGCATTAAAAAACGAAAAGAATGAGCCCAAGTTGAACGTTTTTCGTTCAATTTTGAGGGAGATATGAATTTTTCAAAATTGGGGTCATTTTGACCCCGAGTTATCGCGAGGGTAAAAAAAAAGGTTACCGTTTTCTAGGGTTAAACCATTTGAAAAGTTGGACAACAACAGAGTTTCTATGAATTTGTTACTCGATCTCGGGGGAATTTAAAATTCAATAGAAAATTAATGAAAATTGATTTTTCAAGAGGCTAGAATGTGATCACAGTTTGACAGAAGGCATGTATGAAAATATACATGTTAATAATACGTAGTTTACGAGTACACCGAATTTTTTCGTTTTGTTTTTTTTTTGGTTTTTTTTTCACGCTTTTTGCCACGAGCTATTGGATTTCGTGGCGGCGAACGAGTCGCCAATTTGTTTATCATTTTTTTACATCGGTATACATTTATGTTTATATTATATTTACATTTTTGGACATGGAGAAACGTTGCTGCTCGTCAATGTCAAACGATTGGCTCGAACTTATCGACAAATATATTCCAGCAAGCATTTTCTTTGGGTAATTGAGTTTTCCCAAAATTTCTAATCGATCGTAACAGCTGCGAACGATTTTATTTTTCTTTTGCTTAAATCTTTCGCTAAATTCCGTTTTTTCTCTCCGTTGTCGGACATTTTCGATGTGGAAAAATATATGGACGCAAATTAAAAGTTTCGGAGGTCGTAGAATATTTTTCTTCAACGCGGAAAAAGGAAAGTTAATTTTCATACTTTTTGATAATGGACGGAATGAGAACATTCGTTGGACTCGTTTTGTCGAAAATAGAAATTCCGAGAGATTAACGGTTCGTTGAAAAAAAAAAAAAAACAAAACGAAATTAAAACGATTGCGAAACAAACGAGTTTCTGGTTTCGCATACACGATATTTACGCACTAAATAATGAGAAGGAATCTCAATGATGAATAATAATTAAAAAGGCTCATGCACGTAGTAAGTTTTGCTAATTAATAAAGTCTCGCAATAAAATTCTATTCGGCAGAAATGTTGAAAACTTTTCGTGCGAGATTACAACTGGAAGATCCAAAAGGAAAAACGATAATTCGAAAATTAGAAATTTCAAAGGTCAGAGCCTAAAAATGCAAGGGAAGAATAAAGAAAATATTTGACGATAAAAAAAAGTAGATAATCGATGAAATAAAAGCTCGTAACTATTCCAATCATCGGCTCGGGCCATGGCGCGTTAGTGACGAAGGAAAATAATGAAGAAAAAACGATTAAAAATCGAATTTTGCAGCTGGAAAGCCACGCCAGCTTCAAAAAATGAAAAAGTAACAAAAAAGACTCCACAGAAGAGTTTCGAGCCATGGACGGTGGAAAATAATGGAAAAAAAACGATTAAAAATCGAATTTTGCAGCTCGAAAGCCACGCCAGCTTTAAAAAATTAAAAAATAACAAAAAAGACTTCCCAGAAGAGTTTCGAGCCATGGACGGTGGAAAATAATGAAAAAAAACGATTAAAAATCGAATTTTGCAGCTCGAAAGTCACGCCAGCTTCAAAAAATGAAAAAGTAACAAAAAAGACTCCACAGAAGATTTTCGAGCCATGGACGGTGGAAAATAATGGAAAAAAAAACGATTAAAAATCGAATTTTGCAGCTCGAAAGCCACGCCAGCTTCAAAAAATGAAAAAGTAACAAAAAAGACTTCCCAGAAGAGTTTCGAACCATGGACGATGGAAAATAATGAAAAAAAAACGATTAAAAATCGAATTTTGCAGCTGGAAAGTCACGCCAGCTTCAAAAAATGAAAAAGTAACAAAAAAGACTTCCCAGAAGAGTTTCGAGCCATGGACGGTGGAAAATAATGGAAAAAAAACAATTAAAAATCGAATTTTGCAGCTCGAAGGCCACGCCAGCTTTAAAAAATGAAAAAGTAACAAAAAAGACTTCCCAGAAGAGTTTCGAGCCATGGACGGTGGAAAATAATGGAGAAAAAACGATTAAAAATCGAATTTTGCAGCTCGAAAGTCACGCCAGCTTTAAAAAAATGAAAAAGTAACAAAAAAGACTTCCCGGAAGAGTTTCGAGCCATGGACGGTGGAAAATAATGGAAAAAAAACGATTAAAAATCGAATTTTGCAGTTCGAAAGTCACGCCAGCTTTAAAAAATGACAAAGTAACAAAAAAGACTTCCCAGAAGAGTTTCGAGCCATGGACGATGGAAAATAATGGAAAAAAAAACGATTAAAAATCGAATTTTGCAGCTCGAAAGCCACGCCAGCTTTAAAAAATGAAAAAGTAACAAAAAAGACTTCCCGGAAGATTTTCGAGCCATGGACGATGGAAAATGGCAAGAGATGAAAATAAAGGAAAAAAATTAAAGTTCGTAACCATCGCGACCATTGACTCGGGCGACTGTGGGTCTGCAAGAGGCTGGACTAGCATAAGAATGAATAATGTGAACTCTGAGCTTAACGTCACCGGAAGAACGAGTTCCTTCGCCTCGAGGTCTACGGGAGAAGCTGACGGTAGTTTTGCAGCAGCAATAATGGAAAAGTTTGACGTATGCGTTTCTAAAGTGTCGATCGGTAACGCAATATAACAAATTGTTGAAGCAAGACTTACAGAGAGCGAACCAGGCGAGATTGTACAAGACTCGAGCACTCACGGGTCTGACAGCGCTAAGGCAAATTGCACTCCCGAACGGTAGCCAAAAGACAGCGAAAAGGACGAAGCTACAAATGTTGGTTTTGGTCAACGAGTAGTCCCAGGAAAAGGCTATCGGCGGCTTGAACGATCCTCTGATAGCCCGACGAACGCGAATCACGAGCTTCATGTAAACGAATATCGTAACCAATGCTGGTAAAACGACTAAAATGCACGCACCGATGATTTGCTGCGTCGCGATCCCGTTGAACCGACGTCCGCAAAAATCGGGCCCAAGGTCAAGCGACGATTGCAAACCGACGGCTGTGCCTGCTATGGCCCAAACTACCATCGTCGTTGCTGTCACTCGACTCGTTGTCAGAGCCGCGTAACTGTGTCAAAAAATCAAATTTACTGAACAAAAAAACGTGGGCAGTTTTTTTTGTAAATTGATTTTAAAAAATCGCTCAATCGCGAGGTTTGTTTCGCTTTTCGCATGAAAATAATGCTCACCTCTCCGCTGGTAAACACAGTCTCGCGTAATTTTCCATGGCTATCGTTGCCAACGTGAGAATCGTCACGAGAAAACAAAGCGCCTCGAGAGTCCATTCGAATCTACACGTTGATAAGGATTCCTCGTGGCCCGCGAGAATTACTATCGCTGAGGCTGGGATCACTAAACCTGTTACCAGCAAATCGGCCAAGGCGACATTCACCAGAAACGCGTTTCCTAATCAACAATCATAATTCTCGATTGAGATCTTTGGAAACGTCATTTTTAAATCTTTCTCTTAAATTTAAAGTTAAATTTGTAAAAAACATGAAATCACCATGTATAAATGATGATTTCATGTTTTTTCCATTCCACACCATGTACAAACGTTCTTGCCACCAAAACTAACAGTTTTCTCCTTCGAAGAAAAATTTCCCGACGTTTAGAATTTCGAGATATTTCATTCCCAATTTTTTCCATCCAAACGCGTGTAAATTGAAGTCCCGTTTCGTTAAAAACGTTGCAAGAAAAAAACAATAGAAACGCGACTTCAATTCACACGCGTTTGGATGAGAAAAGTGTAAAAAATTGGAAATTGAATATCTCGAAATTCTAAACGTCAGAAAATTTTTCTTCAGAGGAGAAAACTGTCATTTTTGGTGGCAAGAACGTTTATACAGAATTTTGAAAGATCCTGAAATAAAATCGTTTTGTAATAGTAATAATACGTAAAAATGCTGCATAAATGTTCGATAGGGGATGCATTGGGCTATGCAAAAAAAAAAACGAAATATTCTTGGAAAAGATGAATATTTTGTTCGCGACTTGAATTTTTACACGTGTTTGGATGGGAAAAATAAAAAAAAGGGAAATTAAATATCTCGAAATTCTAAAGGGCAGAAAATTTTTCTTCAGAGGAGAAAACTGTTAGTTTTGGTGGCAAGAACGTTTGTTCAGAATTTTGAAAGAATCTGCAATAAAGTCGTTTTGTAATAGTAATAATACGTAAAAATGCTGCATAAATTTGCGATAGGGGATGCATCGAGCTTTGCAAAAAAAAACGAAATATTCTTGGAAAAGATGAATATTTTGTTCGCGACTTGAATTCGGTCACGTGTTTGGATGGGAAAAATAAAAAAATGGGAAATTTAATATCTCGAAATTGTAAACGTCAGAAAATTTTTCTTCAGAAGAGAAAACTGTTAGTTTTGGTGGCAAGAACGTTTATACAGAATTTTGAAAGATCCTGAAATAAAATCGTTTTGTAATGGTAATAATACGTAAAAATGCTGCATAAATTTTCGATAGGGGATGCATTGGGCTATGCAAAAAAAAAAAACGAAATATTCTTGGAAAAGATGAATATTTTGTTCGCGACTTGAATTTGGACACGTGTTTGGATGGAAAAAATAAAAAAATGGGAAATTAAATATCTCGAAATTCTAAACGTCAGAAAATTTTTCTTCAGAGGAGAAAACTGTTAGTTTTGGTGGCAAAAACGTTTGTACAGAATTTTGACAGAATTCTAAATAAATTCGTTTTGTAAAACGTTGAAAAATTGTTTTTTCACTAGAAAAATTAAAGTTTTATAATTAAATGGAGTTGGGAAATGATTTTTTGTCATTAATTACGATGCATTGACATATTTCGAGATTTTTTGAATAGAGACGAAGATTTGGATCGTCGTTTGGTGGGGGAGAATGAAATGAAGATAAGAAAAGGAACATTCCTTGGAGAAAATCAATAAAGCTTCCTCGGGCCTCACCTCGCTTCTTGAGATGATCCTCGACCATAACCGCGGATATCATAAAAACATTGCCAACACTACCGACAACGGCGAGTGAAGCTAAAAGCAAAAGTCGAGCGACTCGCGACCAATCCGAAGACAGGGTCACCGGCGAAACGTCGAGATCATCGGCAAACGCTTTTTTAGTTCGATCCACCGCAACGTCCACGCCCATTTCGAGTAAACCAGCGAGGGTGCTCGTTAAGTCTAAGCCTCGGTCCGCACCTGCTCCTGTTGTCCCTGCTGTTGTCGTTGTTGACGTTGTCGTCGTTGACAAACTTGCTGCCATTGTCGTATTCATTCTCGAGTTACGATCTGAAAGTTCAAACGCCCTTATAGTCACATGAATATCTTAAGCCATGGGCAAGTTGACATTAGAACGGGAACCTTTTTTTGTTTTTACTCATTCCGATAAAACTCGCTGAAGTCACAAATGACTCGATTTTTGAAAAATTCATATTTCTGGTAAAATTCATCCCTTGGGCTCCTTTTTTTTTGTTTTTTTTTCAATGGAGAATCACGTGAGCCTGGGACAATTTTGCTTGACGTTTAAAAATTATTGAAAGATTGGCTTATAAATTATTCGAATTTTGAAAAATTCATATTTCTGGTAAAATTTATCCCTTGGGCTCCTTTTTTTTGTTTTTTCAATGGAGAATAACGTGAGCCTGGGGAAATTTTGCTTGATGTTTAAAAATTATTGAAAAATTGGGTTATAAATGATTCGAATTTTGAAAACTTCATATTTCTGGTAAAATTTATCCCTTGGGCTCCTTTTTTTGGTTTTTTAAATTGAGAATCACGTGAGCCTGGGGCAATTTTGCTTGACGTTTAAAAATTATTGAAAAATTGGGTTATAAATGATTCGAATTTTGAAAAATTCATATTTCTGGTAAAATTTATCCCTTTGGCTCGTTTTTTTTTTGTTTTTTAAATTGAGAATCACGTGAGCCTGGGGCAGTTTTGCTTGACGTTTAAAAATTATTGAAAGATTGGGTTATAAATGATTCGAATTTTGAAAAATTCATATTTCTGGTAAAATTTATCCCTTGGGCTCCTTTTTTTTGTTTTTTTAATGAAGAATCACATGAGCCCTGGATAATTTTGCTTGACGTTTAAAAATTATTGAAAAATTGGGTTATAAATGATTCGAATTTTGAAAAATTCATATTTCTGGTAGAATTTACCTGGAGCTCCTTTTCACTGATAAATATCGATTTTTCGATTGATCAAAAACTCAAAAAAATCATATTTAAAAATAAAAACGTTCGACTCGAAATATTTTCGAATAAAACGAGTCTTTCGAGGCTCCAGATGCCCGTGAGGAGTTGACGATCGAAGAAATAGTGGATTTGTATTCATAGCTCGCAGTGTGGATTATTCTCGCTTATTGTTGCTGCGAATGTTACAGGGCAACCTGACGGTGAATGGAGAAACAAGGGCTGACTTGTTGCTCCGCAGTGTGTGTAAAAAGCTCGAGTGTGGGAAAAATACGAAAAACGAGAAGAAAATGCTGAGCGCGTGCACGACATGAATTATTGACCGAGGAAACTTTTAGTCTGTGGTGAAAAGTGGCAGAGCAGTCCATAAATAACGTGTATATATGTTTGTGTTGGGAAGATGTACGTCTGAGAGGATACATTTTTATGAGGCTCGTGGCTGTATTTTATTTGGTAATAAAATAGGCAGAAAATCTCATTGGAAGAAAATAGGCGAAGAAAACTGGACGCGAGTTTGAAATTGAAGGAAAAATGGGGCCAAGGATAAAGGAGCAATTTTTGTTTTGCTATCGTCGACGGTGAAATATCCATAAAATGAAATTGTCAGTGGGAACGAATGTACAGAAGGGAGGAGGTTAGTAGGGACAAGGAAACTGGTCGATAGCGGCAAATTGTGTGCATCATATAGCACGACAATCCCAGCAACCACGACACAATAATCATTCCCAGCCCTTAAATTATCATCGTAAATATAGCCCGAAGGAAAATCAATCCTCGCGCTTTTTGGACAAAAAAAAATAATAAAAAAATACAAAATTGGGGGATACGTGGGAATATTTATGAAGGGGAGAAAATAGAAATTTGAAACGCGCGGAATTTATCATCCTGTCGTGAGTGAAACGCTCTTCTGAATTATTTAGCTCGTTCGCGACGATACACACTTAGTGAAATTGATGCTAAATCGTTTTTACGTCGTCCCTCCAAATTTTTTCATCAAACTCCCCAACAAATCATCGAGAACTGTATATTCCAAATTTTTTCGAACCTTTATCAATCGAGTCTAAACGTTAATGAAAAATTTCGTAATAAAGAAGGAAAAAAAAATTATACTCCTGGCCATGGAAGAATTTATTGCGAGCCAACGAATAAGTAACCGCGTCGCGGCATATCAATGTCACGAAGATCAGTTCCGCAGCTTTTTTAAAATTATTCAACGATGGAAATTCAAGAAACAAAAGAAACAAAATTTACTGTCAAAATAACGAAAATTTTGAAATTCAGCAAGAAATATATTAGAAAGTCTCTTCGGAAGCAAATTTTTGTCGTTTCCACTCGTAAATTTCGCTGACAATCCCGTTAGAAACAAAATTTACTGTCAAAATAACAAAAATTTTGAAATTCAGCAAGAAATATATTAGAAAGTCTCTTCGGAAGCAAATTTTTGTCCTTCCGCTCGTGAATTTTGCTGACAATCCCGTAAGAAACAAAATACACGATTTTTAGCAAAATTTCATTCCCAGTGTACGTTTTCGCTCTCTTCGGTTTCATTGACTGATAGAGAATGGTCGTGACGAAGCATGGAGTTATCGAAGGTGGGGAGGAATAGTGTATGAAAGCAGAAAGAAAGGAAGGAACAAATGTCATCGCCACTTAGTCGAGATTATCGCGATCGAGAATCGAGCAACAAGCTCTCATTAATCAAGCTCCTCACATTAATCGAGAGCGATGCGTTTGAACTTGAAAAAGTTTCATTTTCGACAAAGCCTCGAAAAAAGCACTCGAGTTATTAATTGAGAAAGGAAAAAGTTGGGAGGAGGTAAAAAAATGAATAATTAACGATGAACTTTTGTTGATTGCGAATATAATTAATAGATGCGTGTCCATGAGAATGGTTGGGGTTGCATAATGATCTCTGCGTGCTTCGTAACGACAATTACAGGCTCGCAGCGATAATAAATGTCGAGGTGAGTGGTAGTGCGAGGCAAATGGAAAAAGAGTCTCGCAAAGGAGGCTCGTACGTAATAATATCGTTCCAATTATCTCAGTTGGCGAAAGTGAATCGCGTGATCGAGAATATAAAACGAAAATTATGAAATTAAGGTCGCTCGTTATTGTCGAACGACTCGTTTCTAAATTTTCAAAATTCACGAATAAATCAAGAAAATCTAAAAAAAATTTCAACCCCACAAATATTTTTTTTAGGCTTCGAGGATTTTGTTGTTGCTGCCGAGTTTAGTGAATGAGGGTTTGGTCAATCGATGAGAGTCTATGATCGCGAAGCAAGTGTCCGAGAGCCCGAGCAACAGGCCTCGAGACACTCGTGGTCGGGAACCTGCCGAGGGATAAATCGAAGGGTAGGGATTCGTGGTGAATCTCGTTTCGAGTATTATCTTGGGATAATCGAAGAGAGAGAGAGAGGGAGGGAGGGAGGAGATTGGTCGAGTGTTATCGAAGCAGCAGCGATCGGTATCGAGTCGGAGGATAAACCGGCGACCGGTGGGGATTTCGCCGGTCCCTAGAGACGAGAGCGAGGCAAGCTGTATCGATTGAACAAGTTCTGCCGGGACCACCACCTTCCATCCCACTCGTCGTCGTCGTTCTCGCACACACTCTCTCGAGCTCCTTTTATCCTTCTCCTCATCCCCGCCTTTTCCTCTATCCGAATCATAAACTCTTTGTGCAAATCCGCCATAACAATTCCATAACTAAGAAAAAAAATAGAAAAAAATAGTTTGAGGAAAAATATTGATTGCGAGAAAGTAAATTTCGTAAAAAAACTCTTCAGAATTTTTTGCGCGACTGTTTCTCAATTTTTTATGCATTTTTACCGTCCGTTGACACACTGGGTCATTGTGACCCACGCGAAATTATGGAGCAACGTATCCTTAGGGGTGGAATATTAAAAATTGCGAAAAATTATTATCATTTTTTCGGAAAAATTGCAAACTCTAATTTTTGGCACGATTCTTTCTCAATTTTTCATTTATTTTTACCCTCCGTTGAGACACTGGGTCATTGTGACCCACGCGAAATTATGGAGCAACGTATCCTCGGGGGTGGAATATTAAAAATTGCGAATAATTATAATTTTTTCGGTAAAGTTGCAAAATCTTCAAAATTTTGGGCACAATTGTGTCTGAATTTTTTATTTATGTTTACACTCCGTTGACACACTGGGTCATTGTGACCCACGCGAAATTATGGAGCAACGTATCCTCGGGGGTGGAATATTAAAAATTGCGAGTAATTATAATTTTTTCGGTAAAGTTGCAAAATCTTCTGAATTTTTTACACAATTGTTTCTGAATTTTTTATTTATGTTTACCCTCCGTTGACACACTGGGTAATTGTGACCCACGCGAAATTATTGAATAATTACGATTTTTTTGGCAAAGTGCCAAATTTTCTAAAAATCGAAATTTGCAATTTTTTTTTTTTTTACTCAAATTTCATAATTTCGTGAAAAACAAACGACAACAAGGGAGTCGATGCCGAAAGATTTAACAATTTGACTCCGNCGACCCTCGAAACGAGAACGAAAGAATTTGAAAAAGTGAAAAATTGAGTGTGAAACAATGAGAAACGCTTAATTAATGGGCGTTATTAGATTCGTCCCCAATCTCGACCAGCCCTTCGTTCCATCGTTAGTCCTTCGCATATCAACGCTTATCACGAGGCTCAATAACAGCGAATGCGAAGAGAAAAATCCAATTAAAATCCAAGCGATTGAGAGCGAGGAAAATTCGAGATTAAATCATTCGGCGATGAATGAATGGATGAGCAACGTCGATTATTCTCTAAATTGTAGAACGTTCAGTTCATTACGATTTTAATTGTTTTTCGTTTTTCGTCGTAAATTTCCCAACAATTTTGTTTTTTCAAATTTTTTGCAATTAAAAATGTGCAGGAAAATTCTATCGGATCCAAAATCAATGGCAAAGCTCCGTCTAGGCGACTCAGTGCCTACGAAGCAATCCTGCTCCACATCGAGGGCGAAAAAATAGGGAAAATGATGTAGTTTTGCGATTGAATGGGAGCGGAGACGAAAGGCTGGGCCGGTGGTCGTATCGCGAGCATACAATCGATATGTTTGTGTCTGGGCACGACTTTCACCTCCTGTTACTCGAGGATATAGATGTATACGTAAGCTCAGTGTTCGCCACGGAGTTCATTGGCTCGGGTTAAACGGTCATACGCTTTTGCGCCCTCAAGACATTGACAGTTCTCCAAAAGAACTGGCGAAAATGTCGATCCTTTTGTTTTTTATTTCGTTTTTCCCGAAAATTCATTATTTCTGACTTTTTTTTCTTTGTGCTCATGGAGGTGTGTGGGTGATGAAAACGAGAATGGAAAAAATGTTGAAAACTCACCGCGATATCGATCGTTCTCGCAAAAATCCAAAGAACCGGAAGTCGAAGCAGGAAAAATATTTTTTTTCGCTCTCTCAAGAAATTCTCAGAATCTGAGCTTGAAAATGTTGGCAACTGTTCGTCATAGTACCCAAGTTTTAGGTGCACGACTTCATCGTCGTTGGAATTGGATTTTTTGCTCCTCGATGCAGATTTTCAAGTTCCGGTCGCGACGAACGAGGAAATGCAATTCTTCGAATGTCTTGCTCCCAAACGGTGGCAACTCGGACAACAACGAATACAGCGATTACCGATTCGAGCCATCACAATTCTTGTTATTCATCGCCCGTCCACGTGACTCCTATTTTTCGCAGCGCAGCCTTCTCTCGCTTTCTTGTCTCTTTTGTTTTCCTTACTCGCAGAGAGGGAAGGCTCGACGATTATCCGGCAAGTAACATGGTTCGTTGCACTGCTGCGACAAGAGAAAAACAAAATTTGTAAACGATTATTTACTTTTTTGCAATTAAATTCGTTGGTTTTCTGTTTTTTTTTTTTTTTTTTGAATTTTGATTGTTTGGTTTTGGGGGTTCGTGAAAATTGCGAGAAACAGCAAAGAACGGAGTGACTCACGTGACGTTTCTTTAAAACTCTCTGACTCTCGTAATTTTTACTTTTTCATTTTGGCTCGAGCGTCGATTTTTCTGTACACGGATTTTACCTCTCAAGCAACTTCGCAAACTCTCGCTGCTGCTCTTTTCATCGCGTTCGTCACTGTTCTAATTTTCTTCCAATGTGGGAATGTTTGTTTTGGCAAAAGTTCCAAATTGACGGAGAAAAAAGTAAAGAAATAAAAAAAGTTCAATACATTTGTCAAAGGCGTCGAGATGCAGGAGTTTTATGAAAAATTACAATTTTTTGAAGGTTTTTTAATTTTCACCGAGTTTTGCGACGCGGATATTAATTTTTCAAGGATTTTGGCGAACGCGAATGAAAAAATGGAGCGATGCGAGAAATTTTCGATTCCATCGGCGTCGAGCCTCGCGAATGCACAAATTTTTTTTCTTTTTCAATTTTTAAAATTTTTTTGTTTGTTTTACGAGATTTTTTTTGGCATGTGCTTTCTCGTGTGGATCGAGCGTCACGTTCTTCCCGGCGGCGGCTCGTCTTCTCTGACACTCACTGACTCACAAGCGCGAGTCGCGGACTCGGAGCACACCGGAACGCGAGAGAGCGAGAGACGAGGTGAACGAATTCGGATTTCGCCCGGACACCCTACGAACATCACTTTTACCTTGCGCTATATGTAGGTCGGTTTTACGAGGCGCTTGCGCATCTCCGTCGTACGCCCGCGCCTCGTATTCCTCCCTCCTTCCTTCCAAAAGATTTTTCATTGAACCGACTGCCTGAGCCCGCTCCCAATCTGTGTCAATAAACTATGGAGCGATGATCAACTGGTCCGGAGAACGACGCTAAAAAAAAACAAAAACAACAAAAATGAAGTCCAAAAATAAAAAAAATTTCGACGATTTTTGGATTTTCATGAAAGATCCAATATTTTATTTAGTTGAAACGAAACTTTACCTTGAATCGCCCCCCAGATTCAACAAAAATAACAACAAAAAAAAAGTTTTCCCGTTTTTTATCCTTTTACAGAATTTTTTACCGATTTTTTGACTCCAAGCAAAATTTCCCCAGGCTCGCGTGATTCTGCATCAAAAAACGAAAAGAATGAGCCCAGGTTGAAGTTTTTTCGTTAAATTTTAACGGAGATATGAATTTTTCAAAATTGGGGTCATTATGACCCCGAGTTATCAGAATATTATTATCCTGCATTAAAAAACGAAGAGAATGAGCCCAAGTTGGAGTTTTTTCATTAAATTTTCACAAAGATATGAATTTTTCAAAATTGGGGTCATTATGACCCCGAGTTATCAGAATATTATTATCCTGCATTAAAAAACGAAGAGAATGAGCCCAAGTTGAAGTTTTTTCGTTAAATTTTAACGGAGATATGAATTTTTCAAAATTGGGGTCATTATGACCCCCGGAGCAACGAAATAGGTAAAAAAAATAAGGTTACCCTTCGAGGGTTAACACTCGGCGGAGCTTTGGAAGGATCTCGTAATAATCGGTTCAATAATCAAACGGACAAGTTTAGTTTTCGTATTTCATGTATTAATAGAAATATCCCCACGTCCGAATGCTCATATATTAGCAAATGGAGCAGTTTCCATCTACAAAACGTATCGTTACGTTTCATACATTAGTCATTTGCATGCTGCAAATCCTTTCCGACTGTCCCTTCGCTTTTCCACTTACTCGAACGAAAAAAATCGCTTTTTCTACGAGTACAATTGCTCTTGAGCATTAATGAAGAATTTAATTGATTAAGACAATAAAAGCTACAAATTTAATCGAAATTTTGGAAAAATTCTCAACGAAACTTCAAAGTCGCTTTTTTCCGGGTGCAAGTCCCTCGAGCAAAGAATTTTTAGTGCATTTTTCACAAGATCGAACTTTATCGATTCGTTAAATTCAATGGGAAAAGATTTTACTGGCCTAATTTGTTTTTACGAGTACGTGAATGTCCGTCGAGCATTCAGAACGAAACAACAAAGTGTGCACGAGCAATCGACACCCTCCGGAAGGTTCATCGCGTAAAAAAATTCACTTGGGTCTCCGGCGAAATTGTCTCTTTTTCGTGAAGCTCGAATCTCGAAATTGCCAAAGTTATTGCGTACTGAAAAGTAATAACGAAGGAAAAACGATATTGAACGCAGCCCGAAGATTCCTCGAGCTTTGTCGATCGTTCGGGCGGAATATTTCGAGCAAACTTGCAAATCCTCAAAAAGTTCATCGACTTTGTAAATCGCTCGGATTTCGAAAGAGCGATTTTTCACTCAAAATGCCAGAGTCGACAATTTCTTAGGGCACTCGCCACGATCATCGTGAACCCGTTGCTCTCGCGTGGCTGCGTGTGTGTAGATTTTCATGAAGGGAGTAAAAGTACGTGGCAGAAAAGGATAATAAGGTCGGCCCCGAAAGGCGAGAGCAGGCGACTCGAAGGTGCTCGTTATTTCAAAGCACGCGGAGTATGAAACGCGCTCCAGGGCTTCGGTATTCACAACTCCCCATCAAGCTGAACCTCATGAGGCGGCGCACAAGCTCCATCCTCCGAGGATGGATCCTCCGAGGACTCGTAGATTTTTCTGGATATCATTTTTTTCTGCATCGGAAAAGAGACGCGCACGATTCTGCCGTCGATTATTTCAGCTCCGATTTTCTGGCTCCTGCGAGATAAAAAAAAAGGAGAAAAAATTCAATTATTCGGAGGCTGAAAAGTTACACGATTTTTTTTTCATTTTATATCGGAAATCTGTGGAAAACGGTTTTCGTGCACTCGAGACGATTGGCCTCCTCTCCTTATTTTTTTTTCATTTTAAAAATTGATAAAAAAATTTTCCCTCGACATTTTTATCCGGAAAGCTTCAAAATAATGTTCTAAATTTTTATGTGTCGTTCGGAACGATACAGGCAAAGGTTATATTTTATCGAGAGCGTGACATCGTCCGGAATTCCGTTTTCGTGGACGATTTTTTTTAGAGAATAATTCTAAAGCGTTGAGAGTTTTTTCTTCACCAATTTTGTTTCCCAGACGTCACAACGACAACATTGTGACAAGAGTGACGTACGAAAATGACGATTTGTAGCAATTGCATCGATCGAATCGTTGCAGATAATAAAAATGTTTTTTTTTTCGCTCAATTTGAATAGAACAGCGTAAAGAAAAAAAATCATGTTTTTTACAATACTCACCGCGAAGCTGCGATCGTGGTAAAGTTGTTGGCGAATGCTCGAAGTTTCGGGAATACTATTTGTCGATTTAACGAACTTTATTCAGTTTGAAAATGCTCATTTTTGCGAGACGAAGGAAAATTAAGTTTCAATGTATTTGGAAGTGTTTTTTACTGGTTTGGATAATTTTGTGGCAAGTGCAGAAATCAGTATTTTTGCTTTTATGGAATTTCGAGTGGATTCTTGTGAGAAATTGAGTTTCGCGGTTTTTAAAAGTGATAAGAATGAAAACGGATGCGATGGAATTCACCTCTTTTCGTCTCTTCGTCGGAGGAGAATCTTCAGTGCTGAGAAATTGCGGAGATGTTCGGGATTGCCGTTGTTGTGTCTTCATTGTGGATTTGTTGTCAGGGCTCGAAACCTGGGGAACCTGGATCATGACTCCCGATGGAATAATTGGCTGGACGTTGGGATCGTTGTCGGCGAGCAGGTCCGATTCGTTCGTCAAGAGAAGATACTCGTAGTAGGCGGTTGTGGAAGAAACATTGGAGAGTTTAGTGGTTTCGGGAAGATCGTGGAAGGGAACAGAGTCGGGATTTTGTGGCTGGGGATTTTCTTGGTTGATCGAGACGATCGAGTCTTTGGTCGAGGTTTGTTGTATTTTTTCTGCCCACGGATCGACATTGTCGTCGAAGGTTTCGAGGCTCGAACTGTTGCTCGTTTTGGCGGTTTTCCCATGGACATCGTGGGTTTTTTTGTGTTGGTCATTACTCGACGAATCGTTGTTGTCGATGAAGGAGAGTCGGAAAATTTCACGTCGCGATCTTTCGTAAGAATCGCTCTGGAGACTCGTCCAAGATTTCGTCTCGCGATCGTCGTCTTTCGCCTCGAAGCTCGGTCTCTTAGGGAGCAGCTCGTTTTTCGCTCCGTTCAGAAGCGAATCTCTCTTCCTCGGTGTCGAGGATAATACGCCGGGAGAAACGAAAACCTCGAGGTTATCGAGGTCGCTCATAATCGTAAGTTTCTCCTCGATATTCCGAGTTTTTCGCGTCAAACGTGGGTCGACGCTTCGCACGCTCGAGTAGAGGGAATCGGTGGCCGGGGAGTCGATGCTCGGCAGATGGAAATCAACGAGACAATCGAGATCTTCGTTTTTCGAATCCTCTTCAGTTTCGTCGACGATTATCGTTGGCTCGGTCGACGAATCCTCCAGGATCGATTGCTCGTCGAGCATACTCATCCCCCCGGTCAATATGCTCTCGAGAATGTTGTCGTAATGACTGACACGGTTAAGAATCACCGGCTGCTCTTCCGGCGGCATGTCGAGATCGAAATTGTCGACGCAGTTTGACGAGGATTTGTGGGAGGCCCACAAAGCTCCGGAATGATTTTTAATCGTCCCGTGACCTTGAGAGTTTGTCGAGGAACATTTGTCGAATGTAATTGTTGAAATGTCCGTTGTCGCGTGAAAGGAATCTTGCCAAACGAGGAAATTGTCCATCGTCGATTCTGGGACGACCGTCGAATCAACGCGATTTTTATTTTTTCCAACATTCTCGTTTTCTTCGCTGACTAGCCGATGAGTCTCGCAATAATTCGTACTGTGAGCATCGGCGATTTCTACTCGATTTTCTATGTTTTTCGATCGCGACTCGACGCTTTTCAGCCAATAAACTTTCTTCATTTTTCCCAACCATTCCAACCTTCTGGAGACTCTCTCGCGCCGTTTTTTCGCTTCGTCAGCTCGATCCTCCGTCAGATCGATCGTTATAACTTCGCCCGGTTTCAATCTGGGCATTGGAATTTTCGAGCGTTTTGCTCTGGCACGATTATCGCAAGAGGTTGAGACTCGATCTCCCGAGAAACTCGAGAGTCGAGTCTCCCCGTGTTACGGGCTGTACTCGGTCCCATCGTCTGACAAACTTCTCTCAAAAGCGATAAAATCCTCGCAGGCTGTTCGCAAGTCGAAAGAATTGTGTTTCATTAGCCTGAGCGTTCCGCTCTTTTGGCGCAGAAACGACAAGAACTTGGTCACCTCCGTCCCTCGGTTCGGCACCCGCGGACCCAAAATCTTCAACGCCAACTCGTCGATCTCTTTACGCTCCTCCGAATCGTCGCACGTTTTTTTCCATAATTTCAATGCCAGCAGGTAACGCACGTACGTCACCTCCGATATCGATTCCGGTCGACCGTCCATGTTTGTACAACATTTCCTACAAAATAATAATCGTCCCTTAACCCTAGAACGGTTACCTTATTTTTTTTTCACCCATTCCAATAATCCGGGGTCATAATGACCCCAATTTTGAAAAATTCATATTTGCGCGATAATTTAACGAAAAGGCTTCAACTTGGGCTCATTCTTTTCGTTTTTTAATGCAGAATAATAAGATTCGAATAACTCGGGGTCATAATGACCCCAATTTTGAAAAATTCATATCTTTGTGAAAATTTAACGAAAAGGCTTCAACTTGGGCTCATTCTCTTCGTTTTTTAATGCAGGATAATAATATTCCGATAACTCGGGGTCATAATGACCCCAATTTTGAAAAATTCATATCTTTGTGAAAATTTAACGAAAAGGCTTCAACTTGGGCTCATTCTCTTCGTTTTTAATGCAGGATGATAATATTCTGATAACTCGGGGTCATAATGACCCAATTTTTGAAAAATTCATATCTTGGCGAAAATTTAACGAAAAAACTCCAACTTGGGCTCATTCTCTTCGTTTTTTAATGCAGGATAATAATATTCCGATAATCCGGGGTCATAATGACCCTAATTTTTGAAAAATTCATATTTGCGCGAAAATTTAACGAAAAGGCTTCAACTTGGGTTCATTCTCTTCGTTTTTTAATGCAGAATAATAATATTCGAATAACGAAGGGAGGCAGTGGCTCAGTGGTAACGAGCCCGACTCCCAACCAGGAGACCCGGGTTCGATTCCCGCCGACACCAATGGATTTTTCTAAGTGTCCCAAGCTGTACTCTCTGTGGTTCGGAACCCACGTAAAATAGTAGGTCCATGTGTGCGTAGTGGAGAGGAGACGAATGGGGAAGTGTGAATGGTGGAAAAAGGGATGAGAGAAAAAGGTGGAACGGGATGAAAGAAGGGGTACGGGAAGCACACCATGTACAAACCCGCCAAGGGTATGCATGTAAAACTCCACTACACTAATATTCGAATAACTCGGGGTCATAATGACCCAAATTTTCAAAAATTCATATCTTGGCGAAAATTTAACGAAAAGGCTTCAACTTGGGTTCATTCTCTTCGTTTTTTAATGCAGGAATCACGCGAGCCTGGAGGAATTTAGTTTGGAGTCGAAAAATGAGTCAAAAATGCAGTAAAATGATGAAAAACGGGAGAAGGAAGGGCGTGGGATTAAAAGTCGCGTAAATCAAATTAGCAGGAACTCAAAAGCTTTGAAAACTGGAATACGATCGCGTGTCGTTAGTCTGTACTTACCGCAAAATTAAACGGAAAATTTTGCTGTTCTTGCTGTTGAGCATTTTCATCCGCAGTAAAGCTCTCAGCACGTGTTGCTCCGAATTGTCTGGAGACGAAAGAAAAAAACGTCAGATTAATACGAAAATATGTGAAAATTCAGCGAAAAAAAACATTTTCCAATTCTCAAAATTCCGGAGATCGATACTCACCCAAATAAATGTACAAAGCTGCAATCAATTTGGCAGAAATTTGCAGCAAAGACTCAGGATCCGATACTTTGCTCGCTCGCAGTTCCGTGTCGACGTAAACTTCAATTATCTCGGACATTTTGTCCAAATAGAAATTGTGATCTGCAACGACCTATGAAAACCGAGAGTGTGAGGAAAAAATGACATTCTCATTGAGAATGGAGAGAATTTCCAAATTGCAAAATGCAGTTTGATGGAGAAATTCACTCCTGACATGACCTTGGAGTTTGCATCGTCGGAATGCAACGAAATTCATTTTTCTCCTTGGCAAAGCTAATCCTTTGAATGCATGAAGCAATTCCCATGATAAAACGATCGACTTTTACGAACAAAAAGGGAAATCGACTGAACGAAATTTGTACAATTTTAAAAATCAACCAAATCATCGAAAAAGAACGAAATATTTTTTTTTTGCATTCCAGCGAGCTTCGGCGTCTTACTCCTCACGCAGAATCAACTTGTGGAGAAAATTAAACGTACATCTTTGACGTCGCGGTAAAAAAGGTGGAAGAACATCAAAACTTTCCTCGTGTGATCTCTGAGCTTGGCAGGAGATTGGATTCTCGAGGTGACTGCGTTGTTCGTGACGTTTCTGTGGAACAAACCCGTTTTCCAAAACGTCAAATTCAAAAATTCATGAATTTTCATTATCAAGAGTTTTGTTTTTTATTTTTTGTGAAAAAAAAAATGCGAAGAAGTTTGAAATTGTTTTTTTGCCGTTTCATGCTTTTTTTTGGCGTTTGCTGAATTTTTTGCGACGTGACGAACAGAGAATCGTCGATAAGGAGCGTGGAAAAGTGAAAAGAAGGAGGAAATATTATTTTACCGCAAGTAGACATCGAGGAGATGGTGAAGAATGTGGCAACTCTTTTTGCCGACGGCTTGTTTTATGTCGTTGTCGAAACTCTCCGCCCAGAGCATGAACTTGTCGGTTGAATCGTCGTTGCACCAATCGACAAAATGCGCGTCCTCCGCTAGGGCAGCTCTTGGGAGGAGGGAGCTGCTTATGTCGCGATCTTGGGTCGGATGAATTTCTGCGCACGGCGTGTCCATGGTTCTAACAAAATACTGACGTTTTGGAAGAAAAACATGAGAGAAAAATTTTGGTTTTTTTTAACACGTAAAAACGTAAAAATATTGATTGTGTATTATTTTTTTCGTCACGCTGTTAATTTTTATGGTGAGTGATGACTCGGGAGACACGAATATCGATCGTACGACAAACTCAATTTGCTCGTTGTTTTATTTCGATAAATAAAAGACTTTGTTGATAACACGCGTTTCTGGAAAATGTTTCGTATTATTTACCTCTTTGCTACATGCTAAACAACGATGTGTACACTCCGCACAAGCATGTGTAACTCGTTTTTTTTGTCACTGGCTCTTGGTTCTTTTTTTAGCAATTTTTCTCAATTGTTTTGAGCGAACACGCGCTGAATTCAATGACACGATTGATTTCTCTGTTTTACGATATTTCGTCGCAGCCGAAAGCACGTAGTAAAGTAAAAACTCGAAAAACACGATTCTTGGGGACGTGACTTTAGACGTTTTCGACACTCGTAGTGGATCAGGGACGTGCACACGAAACTTGTTCAATTTTTGTGTCATTATTGTCCAAATTTTTAACAATGGTCTCACTGTCGTCGTCTTTGTGGCCGTTCCAGTTTTTTTTTCTTGAATATCGTTCAAACTACCGCGGAAAAAGTCCGGAGATGAACAGCGTGCAAAGAAATATCTGTTGTTTGTGCGTTTACGATTTGTCCGCGACTCGGTCGCCCGACGAGTTTGAATTTCGCGCCAAAATTTCGTGCACAAAAAATATCATCGAAGGAGGAAAAATCACGGATATAAATTTATCCGGAGAAATGGAAAAGACATTTTTAGCTAGAAAAATGGAGAAACGAGAGAAGAACAAGAAAAAAGTGAAGGAAAAGGTGGGATCGGTTACGGCCCTGATGGAAAAGAAAAGAGAAAAAAGGATGTAGGGTATATAGCACGAAGGTTTTTCTTGGTGGTCGGTTGAGTGAGCGCAGTCGCGGATTCGTACGTCCGTAACACGTCCGAGCAGACCGCCAGGGGCCGATCACGTATGTGACATGGCGTCCGGGTAGTAAGAAAGTTGACTGTTAAATAAGCGTTAATGTTGTTTTTATGACATTGACGAAGCTCAAAGGAAATCTCGGAGGGCGCGAATTTACCACAGACACCGGCATTGATGGTAATGCATGCGAGGAAACCACAAAGGATCAGCGATGGGTAGGGTTTTCGATCGAAAGCACTTAAAAAAAAAGGAAAAACCTCGGAGAAAAAATCCGAACAAAAAAAATACACAAGTCCCCCCCGTGCTAAATCCCCCTGACACCCGAGCAACCTCACACACACACACGCACCCATACTTTTAAACGATCCTCCGTTTTCTCTCGTGTTCCTTCATCATCCTCATCCTGGGCCTTGCAACAATTTCGCAAATCTTCGATCAACATTTTATCCTAGGCGTCTATACGTCCGTCCCTCCGCGTTTGCCTCTCAATCGCTATTATACCGCGGAATTCACAATACACACACCAGTCTCTCTCTCTCTTCCTCTCTCTTTCTCCGTTCCATCATTTTTCTCCCCCTACGACTAAAAAAAAGCAACAAATTCATTTAAATCTTCCCGATCCCGTTCCTAATCTCGATTAAACTCATGAAATAATCGTTTTGACATCCTATGCTTACAGGTACTTCGAAAAGCATCAGGCCCATCCCTATCAGGTAAATATCGAAATCATCCATCCGGAAATCGCGGGGCTCAAGGGGAGGGACAATTAGCCTTTTTCCTTTCAAACAATTCACTCTCCCGACCACATTTCTTCTTTGTTTATCCCCAAACGTCACAATCGCCAAATAAATCCCATTTTCTTCCTTTATCCCCCTCTCTCTCTCTCTCTCTCCCTCACCAACGTAATTAACATACATGAATGCACACTTTTCCTTCGTCCGTTCAATCGACACAGAAAACTTGCTCCGCGTAGCAAAACCTCTCCGCATCAGTTTCCATCGACAAGTTCATCCTCCGCCAAGTTTCTCGCCGTCCATTTCCACCCACAAACAATACGTCGCTCGTTATCTTCGCGTCCGTCGTAAGAGACTCCTCAACTTTTCCACGCTCTCGCAGGCTACACAATGTTCCCAAAAATCTCGTTCTCTGTGTTTCGCGCGTCATTGACAAAGAGTTCTCGATTTTGATCCAACGAATTTCCTTGCAATTTGCATCCGTGCAAAACCCTCGCAATCCCTTCGACCTCAACAGCTCCTCCTCACGAGTTTCTCGTTTTCCAGTCGATTCAGAACTTGACGCTCGCGAGACAAATCGTCGACAATGAAAAAGTGTCATCTTGAGATTTCATTTTCATTGTTAATTCAAGGAACACGAGCCATAACCTCAATCTGAAAGAAAATCAATAACACAGTCGCAGCGAGTTCCGTCAAGCTCCCTGTCCGCAATGAGAATTGTAGAAACTTTTCGTTCGGATCCTTCGACACATCTTCGCGTGTGTTGGATTGCTCACCATTTTTTTTTTCACTCTTTACAGAAAAATTGTACGCTCGCGAGTTTTTGTGGCTGCGGGGAAAAATTATTGTTTGTATTTGTTTCAGAACGCCAAATACAACAGTTCTAAGGGTGGCTATTCCTCGGCGGCGGCGTCAGCGGACGCCCGGTACGAGGGTCGGATGCGAGACTCGCCAAATGGCAACTCTTACAGTCCGGCGGGAGGTTTGGGAATGGGAATGGGAGCGGAGAGAGACAGCCCTCGCAATTATACAGCCAAACCATTATACAAGAAGGAGAGAGAAAACAGAGACTACAAGTTATCCTCCTCTAGGGACAAGTATTCCGGTAAATATCAATTTTCATGTTTTCAATATGTTGGGAAGAATTTTTAAAGATTTTTCGTGATTTTTATGACGTTGACGATTTTTACATCGTCCAAATGCAAAGGAATTTCAAAACGATCGTCGAAACGATCCTCGCGACTCGATAAATCGCCATGATTTTCGAAATTCAGTGATGAATCAATAGAAACAACATTTTCCCTTGAATCTCAACGTGGCAAGCATTTGTAAAGATTTTTCGTGATTTTTATGACGTTGAAGATTTTTACATCGTCCAAATGCAAAGGAATTTCAAAACGATCGTCGAAACGATCCTCGCGACTCGATAAATCGCCATGATTTTCGAAATTCAATGATTAATCGATAGAACCAACATTTTCCCTTGAATTTCAACGTTGGAAAGATTTTTAAAGATTTTTCGTGATTTTTATGGCGTTGACGATTTTTACATCGTCCAAATGCAAAGGAATTTCAAAATGATCGTCGAAACGATCCTCGCGACTCGATAAATCGCCACGATTTTCGAAATTCAATGACTAATCAATAGAAACAACATTTTCCCTTGAATCTCAACGTTGCGAGCTTCACAGTCATTGATTTTCGTGTAGTTCGTGAGCCGCGTGGGCACAACGAGAAATAACTTGTGCAAGAAATACCAAAGTTTCTAAAAATCTTATTCGATGGACGATTGTTCGCGAGAAACTCGATCGAAATTTGCCAACGCATTGATTCGGTTATTAATCTGTGTGCAGATTGTGCACGATCTCCAAAGGACAAAAGGAGCCGCGAGAGCAGAGATTCGGAGCACAGGACCAATCATGATAGGAGCGGGGCAGAGGTAAGATTTTGGCGAACGTTATAAACCCCGCAGTCCAGAATTCCGACAATTGATTAAAAAAAAAAAAAAAATCTTAATTTTAACTGCAATTCGAAAAAAATTGGAAAAGGGCAGCTGGATAAAAGAAAACATATAAAGACCGGATCCCTTATTCGCGGCACGAAAATAAATGTTTGTAAAAAAAAAATGAAATTGCTACAAGAGAAAAAACCGCGTGCACGTCATGTCGTTTTTTTTTTATCGACAGATTTTGCATCCCATAAAATTATCATCAAATTCGTCGAGGGATTCGTCGTCGCAAAGAAAACCAGCACATAATTCTTGTCAGCAGGTGAGTAGATCGAGCCACGAAAAATAAATATCCCGAGTTGACCGACAACGTTAAGCAGAGAACGTAAAAAAATCGGAGATTTTAATGAAACGTTGATCTATGAGTACGAAAAATTAGGATGTTTCTTTCTGCAGCATTTTTGAGAATTTTGAGAAATCTAAAAAACGGAATAATGATTCGAGAGATTGACAACACGTGGAGACTCGATTAACGTTTGGAAAGAATAACGTCTTCCTGCCCTTCCCGACTATTCAATTATCTCGGAAATTTTAGAACGATATGTTTAGGACAAGCGAGGCGATGAACGAGGCGGCGGAGGAGGAGGCGGAGGCGGGGGCGGGGGTGGCGGTGCCATGGAAAGGACAGCGAGGTTCGGCGACTGGTCGGAACACATGAGCTCCTCGGGCAAGAAGTATTACTACAACTGCAAGACCGAAGTCTCACAGTGGGAAAAACCACGCGAGTGGATAGTCAGGGTCGACAGTAGACAACGTCAATCCAATGACTATTCCTCTTCCAGGTCAAGTAAGTACACACTCCGAGCACTTTTCTCTTCTTCACAATAATTACTGCACCTCTGGATTAGCATTGAGAGAAAAAAACCTGACTTTTTGTGAAAAACTGAACTAGCAGAAAAGTTACAAAGTGATATTGTTCTCTGAGCAACGATTTTTAGTAAAATTCGAGCAATTTTCGTTTTTTCCTCGTTTTCACGTTAAAAACGAAAGGGAATTCTTTTTCCTTGATGTTGATCGATGTCTATGGAATCTGGGAACATATTTACGATTGCTAGAGTCTTAAGAAAATATTCAGCAATCGTAGAAGCTGAAATTCCAGTAGCTGCGATTTTTCTTTTCAAAATTATCACTGGACCTAGAAAATCGTGACTTTTTGTGAAAAACTGAACTAGCAGAAAAATTACAAAGTGATATTGTCCTCTGAGCAACGATTTTTAGCAAAATTGCAGCAATTTTCGTTTTTTCCTCGTTTTCAAGTTGAAAACGAAAGGGAATTCTTGTTCCTGGATGTTGATCGATGTCTATGGAATCTGGGAACATATTTACGATTGCCAGAGTCTTTAGAAAATATTCAGCAATCGTAGAAGCTGAAATTCCAGTAGCTGCGATTTTTCTTTTCAAAATTATCACTGGACCTAGAAAAAACGTGACTTTTTGTGAAAAACTGAACTAGAAGAAAAGTTATAAAGTGATATTGTCCTTCGAGCATCGATTTTTAGTAAAATTGCAGCAATTTTCGGTTTTTCCTCGTTTTCAAGTTGAAAACGAAAGGGAATTCTTGTTCCTGGATGTTGATCGATGTCTATGAGATCTCGGAACATATTTACGATTGCCAGAGTCTTTAGAAAATATTCAGCAATCGTAGAAGCTGAAATTCCAGTAGCTGCAATTTTTTTTTCAAAATTATCACTGGACCTAGAAAAAACGTGACTTTTTGTGAAAAACTGAACTAGCAGAAAAGTTACAAAGTGATATTGTCCTTTGAGCAACGATTTTTAGTAAAATTCGAGCAATTTTCGTTTTTTCCTCGTTTTCAAGTTGAAAATGAAAAGGAATTCTTTTTCCTGGATGTTGATCGATGTCTATGGAATCTGGGAACATATTTACGATTGCTAGAGTCTTTAGAAAATATTCAGCAATCGTAGAAGCTGAAATTCCAGTATCTGCGATTTTTCTTTTCAAAATTATCACTGGACCTAGAAAAAACGTGACTTTTTGTGAAAAACTGAACTAGAAGAAAAGTTACAAAGTGATATTGTCCTCTGAGCAACGATTTTTAGCAAAATTGCAGCAATTTTCGTTTTTTCCTCTTTTTCAAGTTAAAAACGAAAGAGAATCCTTGTCTTGAATATTTTTAGATATTCGTGGCGTCTTGTAAACGTTGAGCCTTTTGATACTTTCCTCAGGTCATGATAAACATTCCAACTCGCGATCAAATAGCAGTAGCAATGCTCGCGAAGGTGGCAAGTCGTCGCGTCAAACGTCGTCGGACAAGCGAGAGTATTGGGGTTCGTGCAGCGGTAGCAGCGGCGGTAGCAGCAGAGAAGAGATTTCTGCACGTGAGAGAGAACGCGAGAAGGATCGCGTGGACAGAGAACGCGAAAGGGAGAGAGAGTCTTGCAGGGAAGAAATCGGGGTTGAGCGGCAGGCTCAGGACATGGATATTTCACCGGGTGACTCGACTCCTACCTCCGAAACCCAAACGTCGAGTGCTCACGATCCACTGCCACAAGGACCTGTCCTCCTTGCTACAGGTAATGAAATTCTCCTTGAAATCAATTTATTTTCCTATAATTCATATTTCCGATGAAGTTGAATCCGGTAAAAATTCTGAATTTGCGAAAAATCCATAAAAAATAACAAAAATATTAAAAAGCTTGAAAAAAAAATAAATTTTCGATAAAAATATTTCCGATAAAGTTGAATCCGGTAAAAATTCTAAATTGGCGAAAAATCCATAAAAAATAATAATAAATTTTCGATAAAGATATTTCCAATCAAATTGAATCCGGTAAAAATTCTGAATTGGCGAAAAATCCATAAAAAATTATAAAAATATCGAAATGCTTGAAAAAAAATGAATTTTCGATAAAAATATTTCCGATAAACGTTGAATCCGGTAAAAATTCTGAATTGGCGAAAAATCTATAAAAAATGATAATAAATTTTCGATACAGATATTTCCAATAAAATTGAATCCGGTAAAAACTCTGAATTTGCGAAAAATCCATAAAAAATAACAAAAATATTAAAAAGCTTGAAAAAAAAATAAATTTTCGATAATAATATTTCCGATAAACGTTGAATGCGGTAAAAATTCTGAATTGGCGAAAAATCCATAAAAAATAATAAAAGTATCGAAAAGTTTGAAAAAAAAATTAATTTTCTCCATAAAATTTCGACGTCGTTCGTGATTCCGTCGAAATGTTCGACGAAAAGTATTCTCATGTATTTTTTCATAAAACAGCGTTACCTCGTTTGACATCGCATCCACCAACGACACCGCAAACACCCGGAAAACTGAGCTCTCCGACGCAACAACAATCCTTAAACAGTAATGCCGGGCCCGGACCGCCAGTGTCTCTCGCCAGCTTACCCAGACTTATATCTCAAATAACTGGTAGCAAGGAACAGACCGATATAACGCCGCAAAAGGCACTCCAAACAATACAGACGGCGATTTATTTGTCGCGACAAGTGAGTTTTTCCTTTTCGCTACAAAACTTGAAAAAAACGAAGCAAAAGAATGTAGAAAAATGATGTTTCTCGATTAACCCCAGAACGGTAGATTCGTTCTCACGATTTATCGCATTTTCCAGTCAATTTTTCGCCTTGGAGTCGGTAAAAAAAAAACAAGCCCACGCTGGACCCTTTTCCTTGAATTTTCTCGGAGATTTTCGAACTTTTCAAAGTTTCCGGGTAACCGAATAAGCAAAAAAACGAGGTTTACCGTTCTGGGGATAATTCGCGTCGATTCGTTAGTTCATTTTTGACTCTCGCCTTTTTCTATAGCAGTCAAGCACCGGCGGAGACCGAAACAGTAGCGGTGGTGACGTTATGGCTCCGCTGAAGGTGGACACGAGCGGTAACGTAACAAACGAAGGTCCACCGACTCCCACGCATTCAGAAACCCAGGATTGCATAGACGCGCGCAAACGTAAGTTGTCGGTTGAAAATTTCGAGATTTACGTGGAAAACTCACGCGACCGAGAAAATCTGAAAAAATAATTTCTTTTCTTTTGATTTTTGCTTGCGATCGACAGTGACGAGTCCGGTCGGTGGAAGTACAGGCGTTCAAGGCGTTAGTTCGTTGCAAGGACTGAGTAGTTTGGGATCCTTGGCTAGTCTTGGAAACGGGGGTGGCCTGCAAGCACTTTCGAGAGTTCAACCGCCTCTCACACCTTCCCTTACACCCTCCCTCGCCAACCATTATCGTGAAGATTTGACGCAACATGTGCGAGCTTTTCCCGCGGATATCCTGGAGAAGCAAGTGAGTAAATTCTCGCATTAAATTTTAATCTTCCGTGGTAACCGGGGCGCAGCTTTGACTTCGAATTACTAAAAATTCTCGGGGCCCGAGGCTTCGTTAATTTTTTTCCGTCATTTTGAAAATTAGATAAAAATTTCCTGGCACGATATTCTCCCTCCGCAAGATTCGAACTAAGATCCTGAATTTTTTTGTGTCGTTCGGAACGATCCTGTGGCCTTGGCGGGCGTTTAAACACGACAGGGGTCATTTTGACCCAGTGTGTACCAGATCGCAATTTCTGAAGCATGTGTCCACGGAGGGTTACCGTTAACGTAATTAAAAACTGAAAACATTAACCCAAACAAACCAAAATCCTCCGTAGCCCCAAAAATCCGATAAAAAAAAAA
>JBAJMU010000010.1:1138786-1152781 GCA_037952995.1 Hyposoter didymator | reverse complement strand
TGGTAACCGGGGCGCAGCTTTGACTTCGAATTACTAAAAATTCTCGGGGCCCGAGGCTTCGTTAATTTTTTTTCGCCATTTCAAAAATTAGACAAAAAATTCCTGGCACGATATTCTCCCTCCGCAAGATTCGAACTAACATCCTGAATTTTTTTGTGTCGTTCGGAACGATCCTGTGGCCGTGGCGGGCGTTTAAACACGACAAGGGTCATTTTGACCCAGTGTGTACCAGATCGCAATTTCTGAAGCACGTGTCCACGGAGGGTTACCGTTAACGTCATTAAAAACTGAAAACATTAACCCAAACGAACCAAAACTCTCCGTAGCCCCAAAAATCCGATAAAAAAAAAACAAAAAAAACAAAAAAATTGTTCATTAAAAACCGCAATAATTACGAATTAGGCTCAGAAGCTCAGCGAGGAGGCACACACAATGGGCAGTTTACAGTGTACGCGAGTATCCGCGGAGCTCAAGACTGCACGATCGATCGTGAGGCTGACCGAAATTCAAGCGACGCTACAGGAACAAAGGTGCGTAAAAAAAAAAACCCCTCCCCATGGCAAAAACCAAAAAATCCATAAAAAAATAAAAAAAATAACCAAAACCAATTCGAAGGGATTCAAAATATTGACAGTACGAAACGTCTTTTTGCATCGGGCAATGTTTCAGGATATTATTTCTCCGTCAGCAGATACAAACGCTGGAGGAGCTGAAATCCCAAAATTCCTTCATGTCAGATGATTCTTAGTGTAGGGACTTTATAAAATAATAATAATATTAAATAATAATAATAATAATAATAATAATAATAATTACGAAACCTATAATTAATTCATGGAAAACACAGACACACAAAAATAAGACAAACAGCAACCACAACAACAACAACAAGAAGCAAAATAAAAAATAATAAATAATATTCTCATTAATATTGAATAATTAAGATTGTACCTAAATTATAATGTCATTATAGAAGTGATACGAATAGCGAATGATTGTTCGGGCTGCCCAGAGAGGTTGGGCTGCTTCGCTTGTCAGTCAACGAGTCTTATTATTATTATTAATTATTAATTAATTAATGAATTATTATTATTATTATAAAAATTAGAAAAAAAAGCACCTCTCTGGGAAGCACACGAGGCCTAGACCCAGGGAAAAGAATAACAGAAACAACGGAAACGATAAATTTACTCGCACATCCGTGGAAAAATCGTGAAAAAAAAGAAAAGAATGTTTAACGCGCGAAAAATCGATGACATCAATATACGCTGAAATATTATATTATGGGGAAGGAAATGCTTTGAACGGTCGACGATTCTCAGCTGCTGGGTTACCAGCTCAACAGCTGCGACGAATTGTGTATCTGAGAGAGAAAAAATTGTATATCTGAATTGTCCACCATCGTCTTGTATTACCTATGTTGTACGTGTCAATGTTTCATATCCCCCCAACCCCCTGGCCCTCAAGTTTAAGCGGCATTTTAACTAGATGAAGAAAAAAAAAGAAAAACACACACAGTTTTTGTTGTAAATCTCGGAATAAAATACTTGCCGCATGCGGTCAAATCACCGATTCGAATCTTGTTGTCTCCCGTGCCGACCCCTGCCCACTATCCATCGAAACACACACCCAGAAATCGCTCTCGTTATTGTATTTCGGGTATTTATTGAAACTAATTAATTCATCGTCGTCTTACAGAATTTTCGTTCGATTTATTCATTCTCTCTCTCGTTCCATCCACTTCCCCTTCACCCACACGCTCGAAACAATCTCGTCGTCCTTCCAATTTTTGAAATAACGAATTATTACCTCGAAGATTATTTAGGCACGTCGTCGAGAATCGCAATTTTTCGATCTATATTTACAAGCGAACGAAATAACGTTGTTGCTTCCTTCGGCTTTTTTCTCAACAAGGTCTCGGCACTCCCTGGAACGGTAACCTGGCGACTTTAAATCCTTTTCTCATTTTTTACCGCAATTTTTACTCATTTTTTGACTCCAAGCAAAAAAAAAAACGAAAAAAATGAAAGTTTTCCCGAAATTGGGGTCATTTGGAAAAAAAAACGAAAAGGTTACCGTTCCTGGGGTAAGGATCCAGTTTTTGCCTGCGATTTTCCTCGTGGAATTTATTTTTGGGAAAAAAAATGATTTTTCTGACGACAAACTATTTGTCCGAATTTTTTATTTCGGGGCGAAAGTATCTACAGCTTTATCGTTCGTTACACGTGCCCATTATTTATAGTTTTCGTATGATTTTGTTTTCTTGTAATTCTATGTTATGTATATATATATATATTTATAGGGCAAGATCCAAAGAATTTTTTTCATACAAAGCCACTCGAGGTTCCTCTCGATCCTCTCTTCGGTGCAGTAATAATTTTCTTCCTTCGTCTCTATACACCCAGCATCAATTCAACGTTTCATTTTTCTCTTTTGTTTCTCGCGATAAAACTTATTCGACGTTTTTGTTTATCACGCAGGACAATGTTACAAAATTCTTTGGTTCAGACCTTCGTAACACCGAGTCCTTATTTTTATATATATATTTGTTTCATTTTATTTTTATCTAGCTAAGCTTTCGTCGGTAAATCATAAAAAATGGAAAAAAAAAAATATTTGGCGAATTTTGGACTCACGAAAATTTGGGTCACGGAGCATGGTTTTGTTTCTGGAATCTTTGGAAACTCGGGGAGAGTCTCTCCTTGTTGTGAGGTTGAAAAAAAATATTGATTTCATGGGGATCCTGATTTGAGAAAAATTGGGGAATTTTTTTTCGACTCCTCATCGCGTCGATCGTTCGGGATAAAATATTTCACTTTCGCTTTTAATACTGGGACTATAGTTGTACATGCTTTTTCCTCTCTTCGCAATTATTCACTTAATCAATAATCTTCCTTTTCATATATTTATTTAACTCTAGAGTCAGTCATTGAATTTATTGAATAACAAAACGTCGCTTAATAGAGCGACGAATTATGGGCGTTATTTGCGTGAAAGACTCTGCTCTCGCAACGAAGAATACGAAAATTTTATTGTTATTCTTAAAATATCAATTATCCGAAACGGAGAATCCGAGGCCTCGGAAATTTCGACAAAATGGTTTGGAAAAGCAATCTCGTCTCCCAAAGCAACTGTAAAAAAAAAATTCGTCACAAAAAAGTGAATTTTTCGTGATTATTGTGAAAATCTGAGTCCAAAAAGAAAATTGATCAGATTTCTTAAAAGAAAATCAATACTTTCGTTTTAAAAAAGCCTCTGCGAATGTTGGAGGCAAAATAAAAAAAACTTGACGATCGAAATAGTTCGTTTCGTTGATTAGAAAAATATAATTATCGAATTCTCAAAAATATCAAAGAATTTCAAATTTCTCAAAACTTGAATTTTCCATTATAAAAGCTGCGAATCGCGTCGGAGGCTTTCACGATGAGCAAAACAGTGAATACGAGAAAATCGAAGGCAGCAGCCCGTAGACTACGAAAAAAGAAAAAATGTGCTCGAAGGAAAAATGAAAAGAACAAAAATCCCCAACAGAACGATCCCAATGACGATTCGTTTGTTTCCATGAGAATTTTTTTCTTCGATCGTCATCACTCCCGAAAGTCTACAGTTATTTTTCCGAGATTTCCCTGCCGGTGAACTGTACAGTAGATAAATGTTTAAGGCCATATTTGCGAGAGATTCTTGATAAAAAAATGGTCTGCATATCGGGCAGTGATGGAGTGAAAATCGATTAATATCCTAATCAGAATTTCCTCTTTTTTTTCTCCAACGTGAATGAAAAAATGGCATGTAGCGTGTAGACGAGAAAATTGACGCGGTTTTGTAAGTGAAAAAACGTCGCGTACGATGCACGAGGCAAGTGACAAAGAGATAAAAATAAAACAACTTAAATAATCCGGTCCGCACGTCGTATTTATTATTTTCTCTGTTTCTTTTGGTTTTTCATTATTTTGTCTTTTGTTTTTTCTATTCAATTTTTCTCTTAATTCGCATCATCGAGGACCATCCTAGCATAGAGATATTTAATACATAACACAACTATTCTATGCTTAACTTTAAATAAAAATTAATAATAACTAATAATAATTAATAATAATAATAATAACGCTCCGAGGTTTCGATCTTTCGGTCCGTAGATCTCGTCGCACGAGTCAGTAGTAGCCAACTATGTATATTTCAATTATTACCTTTTTTGCACTTAATTACATAGGGGCTGGGAAAATAGTTTGAATTAAAAAAAATCGTAATATCGATAGAAGGAAAAATCGACTTGGACGATAAGCAATAGAATGAGCCCGAAAAATGGAATAATTTCGTACGAAATTGATGTCTGCACCCCGAGGCTGAGCATCGTTCGAATAGAAAAACTTGGATCGCGATAAAAGGGGAAAATAGTTGCGATGGCAGAAAGAGCGTTTATTAAATATTCGAGGAAACGAAAAGTCATGAAATCATTATTTTTCCGTACTATTTTACATATTTTATTAAACAATTAAATAAATCGTTAATTATTTATCCAACAGAATTGTTTTTAAAGTATTAAAACTTGTGTTTGTGTTTGTTTTCGTCTTCCATTGGAACGTTGCCCATCTCTCGATCGTACTCGCTCGATAATTCACTCAAATACGTCGATTCGAACGAAAGGGCTTTCGAGACAAAAATAATAATAGTGTTTTTCTTCTTCTTTTTCTTATAAGCAAATGGGAATATTATCGGAGCCCCGGCCTGAAAATTCTCGAGTTAGCAAGCTTGCTAATTCATTGGCCAACTTTGTCTTGAATTTCTTTCATTAATCGTATTTATTTTCGCTTATGGTTGATTCGCCAGTAGGTTGTTGATAAAACACGCAACGTTATCGTACTTAATAGCTAACAAATAAAAATGGCATTCAGTATTATTTCTCTTATAGGATTATTATTCATCATTTCGTTTGTTATAAAAAAAATAGAAAATTTCGACTACTCAATATAAACAGCCTGGGTAATCGTGCCTTCTTTGTACTATCCCGAATGCCATTTTTGTCTATTTTTCCATTTCATTTATTCTTTACATTATTCGAACGTGTGTTAATGTGTCTGTTGTGTAAGTTGTTGATATTTTTTTTATCCTTTAGCATTGTTTCAGCGAACCTCGTGTAACGAGAGCTAACTAAAAAATATAACGTTATATTTATTCGAGAAACTTTTATTTTCCCCCTTTTTTCCTTCCCTTTCGTTATAACGTGTGTGTGTGTGTGTTTATTATTTCTAAAGTGTGACGAATTATCACCGATTCAAGCCGTTTCACGACCCTCGCAACAATTACGAATATAAGCTCTCGGCCACCAAATTCCACGCGCTTTTTCCATTTGTTCATCACAACCTAAATTCGTTACTTCTTCGTTTCCCTTTTTTTCAATTTTTTTTTGTTTTTTTTTTCGTAAACTCTCCAATCGCGTAATTACATACGAGCGTTGTCCATCTCACAAAATCTCCCACGGAATTCAAATAAATACAAGTTTCGAGAGCTTCTGAATGAAAACTCGCTGATTTGCAATAAAATAATGGGGGCAGGCGTGGTGACGAACGATCGGGGACCTCGAGGGTTTCGGCGAAATAGAGAAAAATGAAGAATAATAAAAAATAATAATTGAGCGAGTGGAAATCGCAAATTGGAACTATTCGCGATGATTTTTTATTCGATCATCATGTCGCCGAAACTTGCACGCTCGTTCGTCACAACGTACTTGTCGCGAGTCCAGTGAAAAGGCATTTTCTTATTTCTTTTATTTTATTTTTTTTTCCCTTTTTTTTTTGCAATTTTTTAGAATTATTTCTCGAAATTTTAACTTTTCTTTTAGATACTCAATTATTATGTTTGTTTTTTTTTTCATACTTACCTTCGCTGCGCAATATTCGCAACGGTTCTTGTTTTTTTCTTGCCGTTCGATCGAAAATTGATTAGAAATTTCAATGATGAATTTTAATGCTGGAAAGCGTGTGAGTTTCGCACCTTAAAACTGGCATTTTCGTCCGACAGCCTATTTCCCCCTCTAGTCATTCCCTATCTCCCTCTCCCTCTCTCCCTCATTTTGTTTCTTTCTTTCCGGAGGTTCGTCTTTGATTTTTAAATCCATTACTATTGTATTATTTAAACGATTAATAATTTACAGTTTCCTTTTCGTAAACGAGCACAAACGTTCTCGAGAGATGGCAGTCCGTATTTATGTTTTGTTTTTTTTTTGTTTTTTTGGTCGATCACACGCACACACACAAATCTCCAATCACACCATCGCGTGTTCCTCGTCGTTTTGACTATATTACACAAATGCTTCGCATTGAAAACGCCGCCACCCCGTCTTCGTCTTCGTCCTTGTCTTCGTCGTTTAGTTTCTTTCTCTCGTCTTACGTCCATTTCGTCTTTGCGTCTCGTCTCCTTCGACCAACTTTTCCTTTTCTCGTTCTCATACGTCTCCCTCCCCGGTCTCCCCCAAAAACGACACTCAACGAATTAACCCTCGCGGGTTACAGTTTTCTACGCTGCTGAACGTCGCGGTTATTCACACTTTGCTTCGTCGTCTATCGTTGCTGCATTCTTCTCACAGCTTTCTTGATTTTTCTCGTTCCTACCGGCTGTGGCGTTGCACTGGATGAAAAGAACACGAAATGTTTTTGTTTGTTTCGTTTTTCTTCGATTGTCGAATCATTTTTTGATTAATTTGCAAAGATTTTGATTTTTTTCGTTTTTTCTTCAAGAAATATCGATTTTTTTCTCTGATACTCACTTGAAAGCTGTCGGTGCTGTGCCACCTGTAAAGTTGAAGGATGGCCGCGAGTTTGGATCGAAAGCGATCGCTGGTGAAGGGGCAGGCGCATTGAAATTGAAACTTCCGGTTGGAGCTGCTGGTGCTTGTGTCTGTGGAGTTGAAAAATTGATACGAGAATTTATTAATGCTTTTGATAGTCGGAAACGAGCTCGTGAGAAAATCTGAAAAAGTGTTTAACGTTCAGGTTGATTTTGGAAAACAAAAACGACTTTTCGACGAGGATTCTTTGGACGACTTTGCGGAAAAGTCACAAAGGACATTGTGGAGTTGAAAAATTGATACGAGAATTTAATGCTTTTGATAGTCGGAAACGAGCTCGTGAAAAAATCGGAAAAGTGTTTAACGTTTGGGTTTATTTTGAAAAACAAAAACGACTTTTTGACGAGGATTCTTTGGACGACTTTGTGGAAAAGTCACAAAGGACATTGTGGAGTTGAAAAATTGATACGAGAATATATTAATGCTTTTGATAGTCGGAAACGAGCTCGTGAGAAAATCAGAAAAGTGTTTAACGTTCAGGTTGATTTTGTAAAAAAAAAACTACTTTTTTACGAGGATTCGTCGGACGACTTTGCGGAAAAGTCACAAAGGACATTGTGGAGTTGAAAAATTGATACGAGAATTTATTAATGCTTTTGATAGCCGGAAACGAGCTCGTGAGAAAATCTGAAAAAGTGTTTAACGTTTGGGTTGATTTTGTAAAAAAAAACTACTTTTTGACGAGGATTCGTCGGACGACTTTGTGGAAAAGTCAGAAAGGACATTGCGCTCGATATTTTGAGTAGAAAAAGTTTCGTAGCTGAGAATAATCGTTTGAGAGAAAATTGTGAATAAAATTCGATGAAACTGACCATTCCTCCGGAGAAGTTGAAGGTGGTTCCGGTGGCAGATGGAGCCGCTCCGAAATTGAAACCGGTGGAAGGAGTTGGCGCGGTGCTAGCGAAACTAGGAGGCGCCGGTGTCTGTTGGCCCAAGCCAGAAGCTGCTGGTTGATTGCCGAACATGCTGGGGATGGGATTCGAAGTTTGTCCGAAAGCTGGAGGGTCTTGTTTGGCAGCGGGAGGAGCATTGAAGGTGAAAGCTGGTGGATTGGTGACTGTTGAGGCTGGGGCTCCGAAAGCTGGAGCGTTAGTGGCTGCAGTTCCGAAACATTCGTTGGTATTGGGTTGGGCCGAGGTGGAAGAACTGCCGAAAGCAAAAATGGGCTTAGCCGCAGAGCTTGAGTTTTCGGGGTTCTCGGTTGCGAAAGAAAAAGTGCTCGGGGTTGTTTGGCTGGAGATTGGTTGGTTGCTGGCTGCGCCGAAAGTGAAAAGTCCTGAATTTGGAGCGGCCGGAGCTGGTGCAGCGTTGGAAGTTGCAGCAGCTGCGAAAATATTTGTTCCGACGTTGTTACCAGCTCCGAAAGTTGGTGTCGCGGTGTTTGCTCCGAACGGGGGAGCTGTCGAGGTCGCGAAAACGGGTCGTAGAGTGGAGGAGGCTGTCATGGCGCCGAAGGTGCACGAAGGAGTGGAATTGAACATGTTGTTGCTGTTGGCGATCGGTTTGTCGGTCGAGCCGAACGTCGAAGTCAATTTGTTTTCTGGATTGCCGAAAATCTGATTCGTCTTTTCGGTCGTTGCGCCGAAAACTGGTGGATTTTTGTTTCCGGCGCCGCCGAAGAACGAGGACGATTTCGTTTTGTCGTCCGGGAGGAAACAATTCTTTGTTTCATTGGCCGGAGTTTCAGGAATCGAAGTTGAGGACGAGGTCGCGGAACTCGCGGAGATTCCGAAGCCCGACGATGGGGCAACCGAGCTCGGAACACCGAAGCCCGTCGTCGCAGCAGGTTTATTCGCTGAAGAATCAGCCAGACTCGTTTCTCGACCGGCTGAGCTTACGCTTATCGAAAATGCGGAACTCGAGGCTGGAGCGCAAGTTTGTCCGAAATTAAGAGCCGGAGATGGCGAGGCCATTTTGGATTTCGGTTCGGAGAAGGTGAAGGGCATACGAGGAGGTTGTCCAGCGGTATTCGTGGTCGGGCTTGTGATCGACGACGAGACAGGCTTTTCCGACTGTTCCTGGCCGCCGCCGCCGCTTTTCAAAGAGTTGATCGGCCCGGAATCGTTGCTCGTAAGTGTCTGGTTACCAAAAATCGAAGCTTTCTCGTTCTTCGCTGCTTCGAATCTCATTTTGTTATCGTCCACAGAATTGTCGCCGGAAATCGGAACTCCGAAGGAGAATTGAACTTTCGCGGGGTTGCTTTTGGCCGCCGTTTCATTTGGATCTCCGGTATCGATCGCGCTATCCGCTGGCCTTTTATTTACAGATTTCGGCACGCCAAAGACGAACGGCATGGAATTTTTATTTTCGTTAGAATCGCCGGATTCGTTAGTTTTCTCGTTGCTCTCGAATTTCGGGCTCCGGTTGTCCTTGGCAGTTGTCGGCGAGGCGAATACGAAGCCACTGGGGTTGGTGGTCGTCGCTGGTTTCCCCAGCGTCTCGGCAGGCTTTTCCGTTTCTTTGGGAATTCCAAATTTGAATTGTCCAGGGTCAGCGTTCGACGCCGTGGATTTCACACCGAATGCAAAACCATTGGCAACTTGAGCGCCCGATCCCCAGGTCGGTTTGACTCCCGCTTTGTCGATACCGAACTTCAAGCCGCCGTTGTTGTTGCTGCTGGCCGCTGGGATCCCAAAAGTGAATTGCTGCGCGGCTGCTTGCGCTTTTGGCGCAGCTCCCGGCTTCAAAGTGTTGCAAGCAACGCACTCGACGACCTCGGCTTTGTTCTGCAGCATACACGAGTCGCAGGTCCAACTTCCTTCGGGTTTTTTAAACTTGTCGCCCCAGCTCGAGGCGACGAGTGGCTGCGGCGGCGCCGGCGTTTCCTTGACAAGATTTTTCGCAGCTGACGAAGCTCCGGGTTTCGGAGTCTCGCAACAAACGCAGGCGTTCGCTGTGTCCGCGTTTCTCACCATGCACGAAGAACACTCCCAGGAACTCGAGGCTGGTTTGAATTTTTCCATCAACGAAGAATCTTCTTTCGTTGTTTCTTGAGGCCCAACGTTTTTCTTCGATTCCGTGTCCTCTGGTTTCTTCGCGACGTTCTTTACGGAACTTGGCTTCGTGGCACTGCAGCATGGACACGTTATGACGAGGCTCGGGTTTCTCAACATACAACCCGGACACTCCCAGGAACCTTCGGCCGGTTTGAACTTTTCTGCGAGGTCGAAACTTGGCGCTGACGACGTCGGGACCAGAGAATCGTTTTTCTTGACAATCCTCGAGGCTGCTTTTGGAGTCGTGCACGAAACGCATTTCGAACTGGTCGCTTGATTCCTCACAAGACAAGCTTCGCATTCCCACTGATCGACGTTCATTTTGAATTGGGCGCCAAAAGCAACTTGCGCAGGAATATTTTTCGCAGGCGATATCCGTTTCGCGTCTTTGGAAATTTCGTTGCTTCCTGATCGAGGCTTCGAGGCTTTGCAAGCGATGCACGAGTTCTCGGAGGAATCGTTCTTTATGTAACATTCGGAACATTCCCAAATCTCAAGGCTCGAAGTCCGACCGAACGAGGACAGTCCCGAGTCTTCGGATTTTAATTTCGCCATTTCTTTCATCGGCGAATTACCAAATATCGGGGATTTGGATTTTTTGTCCATCGCTTCCGGTTCTTTCGTCTTGACTTTTAATCTCGGGGCTGTGGAGGCGCCGGACCACATGAAATTCATGGCAACGCCGCTGTTTTCTTGGCTCTTTGAATCCGTCGAATCCTTGGAAGCGAAATTACAATCCTTCGCAAGGAAACAAGCGTCCTTGGACGATTGACTCGCTTCGTTAGCGTTGATTGGTTTGCTGAAACTAAAGTTATTTATCGACTTGAGGTTCCAAGAAGTTTCGCTCATTTTGATGGGACTGGCGAATTTGAAAGCGTTCGAATCTTGAGTCGCATCGTTTTCTTTCCTGTTCGAAGCGATGGCGGGTGCGGTGTATTTCGGGAGAGGTTCGAAGCTCGGCAACGAGGTGATGGGAAGAGAAATACTGGGCAAATTGAGGCTCGGGGCTGGTCCTTCGTCCTCGGGATTTTTCTTCGATTTGGCGCGCAATTTTCCGTGATATTTCGGAGTCTGATCGAGCTCCGTTCTCAAGTGATAATCCTCCGTAGGCGATGGAGTCGTCGTTGACGGCCACGAGGACGACGGGGCCGGAGCGCTCTTGGCAGAAATGATTTTCCGGGCGGCCAGTGTCGTATCTTGTAATTTTTGTCTCCTACGAAGTTTGAGCATTTCGGGAACCGTGGGAACTGCCAGTTCGCGGGTCAAATGACGCAGACCGACTCTCGTCGGTGGCCTCGACGACGTTCCTCCTTCCTCCCGCGCTCGCTTCGTTCCTCCCGGCGTTTCCGACGATTGTTTCATCGGAATTTTCTTCGCGTCCGATATCGGAGACGAAAAATATTCCATCGCTTCGAGAATCCTCTTGGCCGTTTGACTCATTCCCGAAGCATCGATCGACTCGACGCTCGATGGCTTTACCTGCACGCTCGTTCTCCGCGGCACTTTCAATTGGAACTCGTTGCCACTGTTGAACAACGAACGACTTCGCTTGTAATTACCAATCGCGTTCGAACCACCGAACGTTACATTTCCACTGTAAAACGGCGACGACAACACCGACGATCTTTCCATGTTGTTGTTACTGTTGCTACTCATTATCGAAGCGTTGAAACTTGGACGTCTACTCGACAACGAGTCTCTGCTACCACCGCTCGCCAGGAACAGGCAGCGTGGAGATTGCAAATTATTCGCTGCAATTCGACAAAATTATCAATTTATTTAACGTCGAAATTCATCACTCAGAAGTTTCCAACGTTGAGATTTAGCGAAAAATATTTCTTCGATTTATTGTTCATTGAATTTTTAATTTCATGACAATTTTTCGTGTCGATTGAGTTTTTTCGTTTGCGAGATAATTACGAGCTCGAAAAAGGAAAATTCGCTGCATTTCAACGATGCAAACTTCAACGTGATAAAAATTAACGTTTCCTGGCAAATACGACGTCCGGTTCATTGGATTAACAATTAATTTGTAAAAAAATGTATTTTTCTACAATTTTATAATTGAAATTGCATGTTTAATATTTCCAACAGTATTTTGCATTTTTTTACAATTCTTCGAATGCCATAACAGGGCGAAATTACGATTACAAAATTGTTAGAATTTAATGAAATTTTGTGAGAATATTCTTTGGTATTAAATGTGAATTTACGAATTTTTAAAGATTTTTCTTCTACATAGTTTTCGAGTAATTGAAACACTAGAGTTTACATGCATAAGCATAGCAATCAGATATTTATAGGAGAATTCGAAATTATTAGAAATTAATGAAATTTCGTGAGAATATTTTTTAGTATTAAATATGAATGTACACATTTTTTAAGATTTTTCTTCTACACAGTTTTCGAGTATTTGAAACACTAGAGTTTACACGCATAAGCATTGCAATCAGATATCTATAGGAGAATTCGAAATTATTAGAATTTAATGAAATTTTGTGAGAATATTCTTTGGTATTAAATGTGAATTTACGAATTTTTGAAGATTTTTCTTCTACACAGTTTTCGAGTAATTGAAACACTAGAGTTTACATGCATAAGCATTGCAATCAGATATTTATAGAAGAATTCGAAATTATTAGAATTTAATGAAATTTTGTATTAAATATGGAAATACAACATTTTCAAGATTTTTCTTCTACACAGTTTTCCAGTAATTGAAACACTAGAATTTACACGCATAAGCATAGCAATCAGATATTTATAGGAGAATTCGAAATTATTAGAATTTAATGAAATTTGGTACATATATTCTTTGCTATTAAATATGAATTTACGAATTTTTAAAGATTTTTCTTCTACATAGTTTTCAAGTGATTAAAACACTAGAGTTTACATGCATAAGCATAGGAATCAGATATCTATAGGAAAATTCGAAATGATTAGAATTTAAGAAATTTCATATTTCTTTCGTATTAAATATGGAAATTCAAAATTTTCAAGATTTTTCTTCTACATAGTTTTCGAGTAATTGAAACACCAGAATTTACATGCATAAGCATAGGAATCCGATATATATAGATATATCTTTTGCATATAGTAAACTCCAATAATTCGACAACTACGTGGACAAAAAATGAGAAAAAAATGGTGTCATCGTATTTGCTGCCAAAGAACGTTATCACGAAATTTTATAAAATTCTTATCACAATGTCGTGTGTAGCGAGCTTAAAGAAAAACTTGGTAGAATGTTGAGTACTGACCGAAGGAGGATTTATCGTCGATAAACGGGTTCCTTGCTGCTGGGAGATTGGAGGCGTAGGCCGAATTCGTAGCTCCCTCTTGTCTGTTGGTTTGCGGAATAAGGGAACTGCAGCCGCTGGTGCTCTCGCCGGACTCGGAATTATCGTCGACGCCGTTGCTCGCTCCGTTGTTGGCGGTTGCTAGATGAGCCATTCCTCGAGGTCTCTGACACTCCGAGTCCCTGGTTTCCCGCACAGCCGGCGTTGAGGAAACCATTTTGCAGACGCCGCTGGGTCCGGCGACGGCAGGCTCGACAAAATATTCGTCCTGGAGGCAAAAACGATGAAAAAGAAAATTCACAAACACGAATAAAGTTTGTCGAGTCGCAAAGACGCAAATAAAAAAAAAAAGAGAAACGCGTTCTCACGTTTTCGTTATCGAGCGTCGATTCGTGATTGCCGCTTGGATTTTTATCCAGAGTTCTGATGGAAAACGTTCCGGGTGGATGAGTGATGTCCATGCGGATTCGCGGCCGTTTGGCAGGTGGTTGTTGGGTCTCCTCTTCGCCGTTGATCGCGTCCGGTTGTTGGTTGGAAGTGTCGCCGTTGTCTTGAGGAGAAAACCATTTGCTGAATCTTTGCGGAATGAGATCTGTGACTTTGGTGGCCATTTTCTTGACAAACGACTGAAAAACACGTTGTATTACGTTGACGGAAGGAAAGACGGCGGCGTGGGTGATGGACGACGACAGTAAAAGGGCAAGGAGTCAAAACAAGCGAATGGTAGCGGTTCGTAAACGGAAAAAGGAAACTGCAACATTGCGAAAAATAGCTAAATTCGAAAAGAAGAAACTCCGAGTTATTCGTTTTCGCGAAATTTGTGTCTGGGATAAATCGATGATGCAATGAAAAA
>JBAJMU010000010.1:1116714-1132822 GCA_037952995.1 Hyposoter didymator | reverse complement strand
TCATCGTTTCTTTCATTTTTTTCGTTTTTTTTTTTCGGCCTTTTCTCTCGGTCGTGCTGAGCAGGTCCGGCAATCAAACGCATCGACTGACTCATCTTCGAGACTATTCGGAGCTGATTATTTTCTTCACCGCACAATGACGATACTTGATCTCCACGATCCTTGCTTTTTCTTCTTTTTGGGACATGGAGCTCGCGCACGTTTGTAGGTTATCGCACAAGGACCTCGTGAAGGTACCGCAGTGTCAGGAAGATCGTAAATTACCGACACAGACAAACGCGTTCGTGTAAACACGAAACTCATTCTGCTTCGTACTAAATATTTATTTGTACGAAACATTTCGTAGGTTCGATGGAATTGGGTCAAGTTTTCTTGACGATTTCAGGGAGCGAGTTACCGAAATGCGGATTTTTTTGAACAAATTTCTCAAAATTTGCAAACGACGTTCGAAATTTCGGGAAAATTTGTATAAAAAATATTTTTACACCGTTTTTTTTTTTTTAAATATCGTTTTACTGCATTTTTGACTAATTTTTTGACTCCGAGCAAAATTCCCGCAGGCTCACGTGATTCTGCATCAAAAAACGAAAAGAATGAGCCCCAAAAAAAAAATACAGTCCAAAAATAAAAAATGGCAACGATTTTTGGATTTTCATGAGAGAACCAATAATTTTTTCAGTCGAACGAAACTTTACCTTCGAATCGTCCCCCAGAATCAACAAAAATAGCAACAAAAAAAAAGTTTTCCCATTTTTTTGCCTTTTACCGAATTTTTCACCGATTTTTTGACTCCAAGCAAAATTCCCCCAGGCTCACGTGATTCTGCATGAAAAAACGAAAAGAATGAGCCCAGGTTGAACTCTTTTCGTTAAATTTTACCGAAGATATGAATTTTTCAAAATTGGGGTCATTTTTGAAAAAAAAAAAAGATAATCGTAGACGATGATTCCTGGACGCTGGACAAATTCTAGTCGAACCACGTCAAAAGTACACAGGAACCATTGTCGAAACTTCAAACAATCTCGATATTAGGTCGTCGTAAGGAAACAGCTGTGAGAACACGAAAAACAAAATCCGATGAAGAGAAATGTGTCAAAAAAAAAAAAGTAAAGTGTAATGATGGAGGTTGACGTTTGTTTCGATCTCGAGAGTCACGGGGTCACGCGGTGAAGAATTCTGTTGTTGGCATTTGTTGCGCATACCAATAACGATTACAATGGTTGTTTATTAGTTGTTGTTTCGTAGCCGGGGAGGAACAGGAGGGCGCCTGATGCGTCATCCTTTTCATTGGGACATAAACCCACATGTACGTATTAGGTAGAATTTTCGTAGTGGATATTGTAGGCAGGAATACGACATGGTTGGTATGTGGGTCAGGAAAGCAACGCCGCGCGAGAAGCCGAACGACCAACAACGTGTGTGACTCGAATCGAGCGCGGCGACACTCCAACTTTCGTCCGACCAAGTNTCCTTCCGCACACATTATCTCGCCCAAACTCCTGACGCGAATCCTCACTTTTGCACGCGATCGTGCGTGACTCTCATGGTAATTGCAAGAAATCATCAAATTATTATTTTCGTTATTCAGCAATTTCGTTCTGAACGAAACAATTGCTCGTTTCCGCTGGTAAGCACTGCGCGCTTTTTGAATTCTCGAAATGTTCACCAAGTGTTTTCCACTCGGGAGCTTGCAATCGTTTTTGGAAATTCACGATTTTTGTGACGCTGCAATTTTTTTTCCCACTTTTCAATGTCAATGTGCTTAAAATTTGGCAAAGCATTGAAAAATCGTTTCTAGAAAAAATCTCCGGGTGTGTGTGTTCTGGCATTGGAAAATTCAAACTTTTATAACTCGAGAACGGTTCGAGCTACAGGGCTCCCGTTTCGCACAGACGTTGATCCACACAAACTCTTAATTCTCTGAGAATTTTGTTGGAATTGCTAGAAAAATACGAATTTTACGGAATTTTGAAATTTTCAAAAAAAGCCTGTCGACGTTTTAACTTGCGCAAATTTTAAGATTCATTACTAATGTTTTTTTTATAAACAGAGTATCATAATATGAAGGTTGGTACAGAATTTGGAAAATATCGATCGAACGGTTTAAATTTTATGATTTTTCGAATTTTACGAAAAGTTTTTCGAAAAATCGTCCAACTGTTTAAATTTCTGCAAATTTCGTAAGATCCTCTGTACAAATCTGCCTCTTGACTCTCAAGTTTTTTTCTCTTCGATAGAATGCACAAAAATGCAAAAATGAATGGCAACGCTTTGCACAATAAAGAAAAAAAAATTTCTCTTCCATATACCGATTCGAACCCATTTATTCAGATAAGATACGTGGGCAACAATACGCGAGCCATAGTTCGAAACAAATATTGATTTTTTAATTCGCACACTTTGGTAACGCAAATTAGCAGATGGAAGGAGTGGTCGTAAGAATTAATATGGCATCGGGACTTTCGTCCTGAATACCAGAGAGTCTCTCTCTCTCTCTCTCTCTCTCTCTCTCTCTCTCTCTCGGTGCTCATGGCTCTCTGTTCGTGGCTCTCCTTATTTCTTATTCACACACAATACCTCCGGATAAATACATTCGAACTAAAATAGTGTCATAGATTTACATGCCAATCGTGATCGCACAAAGAGGCGTGAGTCCGATGATTCGTTGTGTGAAAATGCGTGTCTCGAGGCTTTTTCGTTGCAAGACTATTTTATACGAAGGGCATTCCTCGTGTCAGGTGCCAAATTAGTGATTTTTCATTTTACGTCTCAATAGATCGCGAGCATAGTAAAAAAAAAAAAATGGAGTCGATCGTTTGGAATTCGGAAGATTAGAAAATAATGAATGTTTGGAGAAAAAATTATCGGTCTCGTAAATGCTAACGGGGTTTTCGAGAGCTCTTCGTGATTGACGAAAAACGTCAATCACGAATCCCGAACTTTTGTACATCGATCCGAAAAAATTCAGTAAAATTGCGAAAGACAAATCGCGACGATTTTCCCAATTTTCTCATCATTCGCGACTCGGGACTCGAGATCCTTGAGCCACAGAAACGATTGAACTTGAACGTCTCGTACAAGTCACAAAAATCTCTGTTGCGTCGAAGGCGCGATAGAGTTCGATAGCAACCTGTGCTCGGCTTCATCAACGAGTGGAGAGACGAGTAAGGGAAACACAGAGCGAGAGAGAGAGCAAACGTTTTCTCTATGGCGCGTAATAAGCGTGTTCATGGGGCCCATGGGTTTAGTGAGTAAAGGAGAGGAGGAGGAGGTTGAGCTAAGAAAGTAGTTGGTGGTGGTTGAGGAGGACAGGAGAGAAAGAATGAGGTGGGGGAGCGACAACACCTGGACGACTTCCTGCCTGGAAAGGCAAGCACCTCTGTATTCCTCAGTTCGAAGCCACTCGCGGTGTCTCGGCTTGTCGAATTCTTAGCTAGCTCTTGGATCCTTTTTTCACGAAATTAATTTCACGAAAAAAAAACCAAAGATTCGTTCACAAGTTTTCGCAAAAAAAAAAAAAATCATTTTTACGATTTTCGTAAAAAATAAAAATTGAAACTCGACGTTTTAATTGGCGAATTAATTAACAAATTTGATTATAAAATCAATGTGCTCTCGGTTCGGCATGTTCCAACGAAATTTAGTGAACACTTATGATTAACGAAGGTGCGAAATCTTCAGTCATGTCGCGTCCACAGTGCTCTCGTCGAAACGCAACGTCTTCGTAGAATAAATAAAATAAAAAGTAAATAAAATTGCAAGATCTTGGGAGCAACTTTCGTGAGAGAACTCGTGTGCCCGTGACCGGTGAAATAAATTTTTTTCAAATCTGCTGGAATACAGTTGGAGAAACGAGGGAAAAAGGAGAATTTTAAAAACTGAGTGATTAAGGACACAAGGAATAGCGAAAAGTGCGATGTTCCGAAGCAGGCGACTCGGCCTCTTGGAGCACCTGTTGCTCGTCACCCTATTCGTGGCTGTTTCTACTCAAGGTACGAAATTCTGTGTATTTTCTGTTCAGCAGAAAAAAAAACCACGTTCGGTCGATTTTCCACTTTTTTTTTTGCCAATTTTCAATTTTCTATTCAAGGCCAATGTCCTTGGATATTTTTTTTCCTTGTCAGCCTAATCCTATGATTTCTAAACAACGGAGCGTTGCGAGAATCGCGCGATAGGCCATCAATGCACGGTGTATGACCCGCTAATAGAAATTGCACAAAATCGAAGCCTCTCGAAGCAACTCTCTTGAGATTCAACGATAAGCTCGCGGTTGAACGTACGATGCGTGAATTATTATCCCTGGCGAGAATAATTTCAACCGAGGAATTCTGTCCCAAAAAAAAACGCGAAAATGCTCTAGAATTTTCTGAAAAAAAAAAAAATTATACAAAATTTGAAAATTCAGGAAAACGCAATAAAATTTTGAATTTTTCAGAAATAAAAATTGTTTCTTTTTTTTTTATCAAGATGCAACGTTTCCTGTCATTCGACCTTATTTTTTTAAATTACTCCGGTCACCTGGGGTCATAATCGACCCCAATTTTGAAAAATTCATATCTCCGTCAAAATTTAACGAAAAGGATTCCCCTTGGGCTCATTCTTTTTGTTTTTTGATGCAGAATCACGTGAGCCTGGAGGAATTTTTTTTAGAGTAAGAAAAATTGGCCAAAAATGGGATAAAATGATTTAAAAAAAAAAAAAAAACGAGGGAGGAAGGGCGTGGAATTTTGAGTCGTCTGGGGTCGTTTCTGAGGTTATACTGATCCAGGGTTAATGACAGTAACATTGACAACGATATTTCTTAACCCGAGTAACGACTCAGGGCGAAAAAAAAAATTAATTGTCTGGGTGGTGAAAATTAATCTCGACAAATTCAAAGAAACCGTCGGAACGTTTCACCTCCGTCGCGTCTANTATCTCCGTCAAAATTGAACGAAAAGGATTCCCCTTGGGCTCATTCTTTTCGTTTTTTGATGCAGAATCACGTGAGCCTGGAGGAATTTTTTTTAGAGTAAGACAAATTGGTAAAAAATGGGATAAAATGATTTAAAGAAAAAAAAAAAAAACGAGGGAGGAAGGGCGTGGAATTTTGAGTCGTCTGGGGTCGTTTCTGAGGTTTTACTGATCCAGGGTTAATGACAGTAACATTGACAACGATATTTCTTAACCCGAGTAACGACTCGGGGCGAAAAAAAAAATTAATTGTCTGGGTGGTGAAAATTGATCTCGAAAAATTCAAAGAAACCGCCGACACGTTTCACCTCCGTCGCGTCTAATTAGCCAAGTTCGTTTAAATCTGGAAAAAGTTGAAATGTCGTTTTTTTCGTCTGTATTTTTTTTAGCGCTCGATTAACGCCTTAGATCGTGTCTCTAAGAAAATAATTACCTGATTGGTACGCAGCGTGGCTTGATATTTCCGAAAATTTATTAAGACGAATAGCCACATCGTCACGACGTTCGAAACGAATGAAATTTTTTTTTTTCTCAGTCCCTTCGTAATTATTTCGTTACGACGCTCCAGGTGAAAGGACTTTTTTTTCTCATTTTTTTTGACAAGTGACGATTATTGCTAAAGCGTTTTCGAAAGTTCGTTTGTTCAAGATCTGATTGATACTTTTTCTGGCTTTTTTTTTTGCGATTTTTAATGCTCGTGGAATTTGAAAAAGTTTGATTTTCGTTTCGTAGAAAAAAATGAATCGCTGGTTCATTCTGTGGGCTCTTTTCTCGTGAATCCACTTTCTCCCTCGTAGCAAATTCAATAAAAATCGTTTTCGAGGATTTTTTAGTTTTTAGTAAATGGATTTTTATTTTTAATACTTCGATGTTGGGACTTGACATTGAGGGTTCGTAGGAAGACGAAAATCGAGACCGTTATGCGAAGATTATTCAAAAGCTTGTCGCGTTTCTCGTCGATCTCTGACCCACTGACCGGCTAAGACTCAAGAGCTGCTCGCCAGAGTGCGTCCCACGCTGTACAATGCATAATAATACGTATGCAGAGGCACACACGCGAGTCAACCCGAGGTCCGCCAAGGGATCCCCATAATAGAGCCAACAAATCTTTCCACGTGTGTGTTTTACACTGTGTGGCGCTATCTCCGACTAATCTAAACTGTTTCTCTTCTGCTGCTTGCTTGGAACCTTAAAAACAGTTAAAAGGAAGGGGCGTTGTTAATTATTCAAGTTTAGAATTCCCACGATTGCTACACGCGCATTTACCACCGAACGAAATCTTTCGATCGAGTTTTCACAGTGCGTTTTCGGAGGAGACGATTCTTTCGAAGGAACGAGCCCATTCCCAGTGTCCCTGAACGCTAACTTGGGGTCAAAAACTACCCCGCAGGCGACTTTTGAATCTCGGGCCCTTTTTTTAATCCTTTTACCGCATTTTTTGACTAGAAATCGCTAAAACAAATAAAAGTTTCTCTGATTTCCTACAATTGAAAAAAAAAAACAATAAAACAACAAAAATGTTGTTGAATCACAACGTTCTTTGAGGAAATCAAAAATCTATTCAATTTTTCATGTAAAACTCATAATTTTATGGATGGAATTGAACGAAATTTTTTTTACTTTTTTTTAAATCGTTTTACCGCATTTTTTGACTAGAAATCGCTAAAACAAACAAAAGTTTCTCTGATTTCCTACAATTGAAAAAAAAACGAAAAAACGACAAAAATATCGTTGAATCACAACATTTTTTGAGGAAATCAAAAATCTATTAACTTTTTCATGTAAAACTCATAATTTTATGGATAGAATTGAACGAAACATTTTTTACTTTTTTTTTATCGTTTTAGCGCAATTTTTACTAATTTTTTGAAATTAAGATGATTCTGCTCGAGGAAAAAGTTGAATTTTGTTAATCGTTCGCGTGCTATCGCGAGTCCCTTGAATAAATGATGAAAAATCGATTTTATCGATAAATCGATTGTATCGATAAATCGATTGTATCGAAAAATCGATTGTATCGATAAATCGATTGTATCGATAAATCGATTCTATCGATAAATCGATTGTATCGATAAATCGATTCTATCGATAAATCGATTCTATCGATAAATCGATTGTATCGATAAATCGATTGTATCGAAAAAATCGATCGTAATTCTGAAATCGTTACCTTGACCGAAAACTTGAACGTCTTTTCCGCACTGAGATCCAATTACAGACTTACAGTTACACTTTCACGAGTGTCGGAGTCCCGAGAGCGTGTACGTGCACACACGCGATTGCGAAGGAACACGATCGTGGGAACGTTAACGATAATAACCGCACCAATGAGCACTTGCCCCCTTTGAATATCGTACATTGTCGAAGCGCGCGAGTCTTTCTACGTGTGCTGATATTTTTCGAGACTCTCGTTACTCCGCGCACATCGTACTTGACGAATTCATTTTCCTCTTGTTAAATTATTGTGACCCCGGAGGATCAACAGCGTTATTGATTTCATTCGAAAACACATTTTTTGTCGATGGAAAGAAATTTTTTTTCTGACGTAAAAATTCGTCGTTACGAGTCCGATCATTTTTTTCATTTATTAATTTTTATTTATTAAAATACGAAACCGAGTGAAAGAAAAAACTAACACCCATTTAATTTGTAACTGAGTAACAAAATTATTTCATTCGAAAACGGATTTTTTGTCGATGGAAAGAAATTTTTTTTCTGACGTAAAAATTCGTCGTTACGTGCCCGATCATTTTTTTCATTTATTAATTTTTATTTATTAAAATACGAAACCGAGTAAAAGAAAAAACTGACACCCATTTAATTTGTAACCGAGCAACGAAATTTCAGTCCCGGAGGCCCATTACAGAAGAAATTGACGTTAGATAGCCACTTTTTAAGTCATGAATCAAACGAACGCGAAGTCTGTCGTCACTGTGACGCAAAAGTAACATTTCCGATTGAAATAATATACGAAGCAGCTTTTTCATCCATAATTTCCTCGGATTACGTACATGTGAATAACGCTGTAAATATTCGGCCGGAAAGTACATTAAGAAATCATAAATATGCTCACGACATGTTAAGAAAATGATAATTACGTTTTTATACGCCCCGCATGAGCAATGCCTCAATTTCGAAAGACGATTATCATTGTCCAGCCTCGCTGAACTTTTTCTCCGAAGGCAACAACAAAAAATTCGTTTTTCTCGCGATCCAAAAATGGAGGAGACTCCGGCGCGTTATGCAATTCTGTGAAGCTCTGGACCGAATTGAAATCTTCGTAATCACTCAATTTGTTCTCCCGAAAAATTGAAAAAATCCGAAGTCGCCGAACGTCAAAAAATTCGTGAAAAATTCAGTAAAAAAAAAAAAATTCATTTTTCTCGATCCAAAAATGTCTCCTCCAGTGCGTTATGCAATTCTGTGAAGCTCTGGACCGAATTGGAATCTTCGTGATCACTCGATTCGCTCCCCCGAAAAATTAAAAAAATCCGAAGCCACCGGACGTCAAAAAATTCGTGAAAAATTCAGTAAAAAAAAAATATTCATTTTTCTCGATCCAAAAATGTCTCCTCCGGAGCGTTATGCAATTCTGTGAAGCTCTGGACCAAATTGGAATCTTCGTGATCACTCGATTCGCTCCCCCGAAAAATTAAAAAAATCCGAAGCCGCCGGACGTCAAAAAATTCGTGAAAATTTCAGTAAAAAAAAAATATTCATTTTTCTCGATCCAAAAATGTCTCCTCCGGAGCGTTATGCAATTCCGTGAAGCTCTGGACCGAACTGAAATCTTCGTAATCACTCAATTCGCTCCCCCGAAAAATTGAAAAAATCCAAAGCCGCCGAACGTCAAAAAATTGACAAAAAAATTCAGTAAAATCGATAAAAAAATAAAAAAAGGGAAAAAGGGTCGCCCGGGGTCGTTCCTGACCCCGGGTTACCGTTCCAGGTCGAAAACCTTCAACGGTGCGAATCAGCAGATAAAAAGAAGCTTGGAAAATCGTTTTCCATAAAATCGAGCCGGGTTTTGAAACTTTCGAAGAGTTTTGCTGGAAATAGTTTCCTCGCGTTGGATCCCGATACAGCTAATCGCAAAGTAGAGAGTCCGTTTGTCCATATTCGTACGGGGATCGTACAGGTGGAGGAAAAAAAATGCGAGACTAATTTTTTTTTCTCATGGAGCGAGCATATGCCAGACGCTCTGGGAGCAGCAGATGCTCAACGCGTTTATTCGCGTTGTCCATATATCTATATAGGCGCACATGTATGCTCGGCGATCCGTTGGACGCCGGGACAGCACACGCAGCGGTACACATGGCTGACGAGCAGCAGAGAAAGAGCCGAGGCATTAAAGTCACGCTCGCTTCTTCTTCTTCTTCTCGCGCCTCGCTCTCGACTCTGTACCTTCGATTCACCGTCGTTCTTGTGTGTACCGGCGAAAAAGTAGCACGTTTCGAGTCACGAGCCACTGACGTTGCGCGCTCTGTACACGTACAAACGCCGCGAGGTACTTTGTTCAACGTACCATTGCGACTGCCCTCTGGTAATTGATGATCGAAGGTCAAGGTTCGATCGTTCGGGCCTGTAAACGTCAAAAAATATGGCGAATCAAAATTTTTTCAAAATTCAATATTTTTTTTTTGCGAGAAAATACGAAATTTTGGAAAAAAATCGACTTGATGGATTGGGGACGTTTCGAGAGTTTAGAAAATCGTTAATTTCAACATTTCCAAGCTGCAGGAACTTTTTTTCAACCAGTTTTTTTTTTTTTCGTCAAAAAATCGAGCGAAACAGTTTTTTAGAATTCTATGAAGTTTTTCGATTTTTCTAAAATTACGTTTTGGCTCGTTTCGTGCTGTAGACTCAACGAGTCTCATTGAAATAATGAGGAAATTCTTTTTGAGCGATTTTGAGGTTTTTGTTACAATTTCGAGTTTTGTGAGAATTTTTGGATGAGGACGAAGCAAGGACTCGAGAATATAGCATTTTTTTACGTTCGTTTGATAAATTGTTTCGACGACGACATTAGAAAATCGAATAAAAAAGTTTTTAGAATTTTACGAAGTTTTTCGACTTTTCTAAAATGACGTTTTGGCTCGTTTCGTGCTCCAGACTCAACGAGTCTCATTGAAATAATGAGAAAATAGTTTTGGGGCTAGAGAAATGTACGGGGAGGATGTAACCGGAAGTAAAAACACTTGACACTCGAAACATCCAGCGATTTCATCGTTTTCGTTACAATTTCAAGTTTCCTGAGAATTTTTGGATGATTACGAAGCCAGGACTCGCGAAACCAGAATTTCTTTACGTTCCTTTGATAAATCGTTTCGACGACAAGTTAGAAAAGTGCGTATTTAGGTCAAGTGTCTTGTTTATGAGAAAAATTGTCCACTTAAAGTGAAAATTGGTCTTTCGAATATTCTCGGCGACTGCTCGTCTTTTTTTTTCCTTTTTTTCAATTAACAACTTCCTCTTGACTAACATTTGATATTTTCACGAACTTTCTTTGTTGCGAGTATTCGTGGGAGATGGAGCGGAAGTAACTGTTCGCTCTCCACCGAATTAGACTTTTCAATGATCCAAAACGAGAATGAACATTTCGAGAAACATGGTGACAGCCTCAGGGCCTGCAACTCGTTCGAAAAAGACGAGAATTGTTTTTTTTTCTAGAAATGCCAAAGAAATTTTGACGTGGCAATTTTGAGGGATTTTTTTTTGGTCAAGGACGTTGGATGACGAAACTTCCGATGAAATTGAAATTTAAAGAAATTCTTTCGATAGAAAATTAACAACACAAGGTCCTTAAACTTAACGCGTGTGTTCACATCCTGAGGGCGAAGCAGAAGCTCAAAGAATGAGTTTCCCGATGGCGAAACGCTAGAAAAACCGGAAACGTCAAAATGACGAAAGGAGGTTTTTTTTTTATTTCTTCGAGCATATGAGAAAAATAATCATCGTCGATTTTGGTCAGTGCGGAGATCGCGAGGAGATTGAATAATATAATTGTTTTCTCATTGCGCCAGAAGTGTTTCGTTTTTACTTGTTTCTCTGCGAGATAAATATCGCGTTTCGGATGGCGAGCATGAAGCATCGCGGGGGTGTAGGTTGCTCGATGCTAATAACGTTATTAATACTTTAGGGGCATAGCACCGAGCGTGCAGAGATTGCGCTAGGCTTATATTATATTATTTCCTATATGGCGGATGCCCATCTCTGTACCGTGCCGCGCGGTACGAGCTGCTTCCGGCAAAGTAATCGCCGAGGAGAATGAGACGACCAGGAATGTGTATAACCTCAAAAGAAAGAAATCGCATCGGGAGGTTGTGGTAATCGCGAGTTTATATGTGCACGAGTGTGTATATTCGCGCGGCCTCTCATGGACGAAATAACCGTTGCACGTATTCATACACATTTCCAAGTCTTATGCGTCCGAAGCAATAAAAAGAGGGACTGATCGTCGTGGATATAGAAAAAAAAATGGAAGATTTTCGCTAAAAACAAATAAAAGTTTCTCTAATTTCCAACAAATGAAAAAAAAACGAAAAATATTGTTGATTCACTAAATTTTACGAGGAAATCGAAAATCTATCAACTCTTTCACGTAAAACTCACAAATTTATCGATAGAATTGAACGAAAATTTATTTATTTATTTTTTTTATCGTTTTATCGCAATTTTGACTAATTTTTTGACTTGAAGCAAAATTGCCCTAGGCTCGCGTGATCCTGCATCAAAAAACGAAAAGAATGAGACCACGGTGAACCCTTTTCGTTAAAACAAATAAAAGTTTCTCTAATTTCCAACAAATGAAAAAAAAAAACCAAAAATTACAGTTGATTCACAACATTTTTCTTCCAGATCAAAAATCTATAAACTTTTTCACGTAAAACTCACAATTTCATCGATAGAATTGAAAGAATTTCTTTTTTTTATCGTTTATCGCAATTTTGACTAATTTTTTGACTTGAAGCAAAATTGCCCCAGGCTCGCGTGATCCTGCATCATAAAACGAAAAGAATGAGACCACGGTGAACCCTTTTCGTTAAAACAAATAAAAGTTTCTCTAATTTCCAACAATTGAAAAAAAATCCAAAAAATATTGTTGATTCACTAAATTTTACGAGGAAATCAAAAATCTATCAACTTTTTCTCGTAAAACTCACAATTTCATCGATAGAATTGAACGATTTTTTATTTTTTTTTTTATTTTATCGTTTTATCGCAATTTTGACTAATTTTTTGAATTCAAGCAAAATTGCCCCAGGCTCACGTGATCCTGCATCAAAAAACGAAAAGAATGAGCCCCTTTTCGTTAAAACAAATAAAAGTTTCTCTGATTTCCAACAATTGAAAAAAAGAACGAAAAATATTGTTGATTCACTAAATTTTACGAGGAAATCAAAAATCTATAAACTTTTTCACGTAAAACTCACAATTTTATCGATAGAATTGAACGAAAATTTATTAATTTATTTTTTTATCGTTTTACCGCAATTTTGACTAATTTTTTGACTCCAAGCCAAATCGCCCCAGGCTCACGTGATTCTGCATCAAAAAACGAAAAGAATGAGCCCAAGGTGAATCCTTTTCGTTAAATTTTACCGGAGATATGAATTTTCCAAAATTCATCAGAAAAAGTAAAAAAAAAAAAAAAAGAAAAATCACAAGAGTCCATTCGTTTTTTGTTTTTTTTTTCTTGGATGGATATCGATTGAAAAGATTCTCGCGAGCGAGAAAGGCAAAAAGCTGCGATGTTCGATGATGAGGCAACGTCCTCTCTGGAGTAATCTCGCATGATGTCGATTTATTACTATATATTGAGGCAAAGATTCCAATCGGTCCGTTATACTCGATGTACACACGTACGGACGCGGAGCATATATTGCGTCTGGTGTGTCCGGAGCACTAGTTGGTCGCGCTCACACACCTGAAACAATTATTTCCACAGGAGAGAGTCGAGGACCCGAAGGATGTGGATATCCAGGCGCGCCGGCTCACAGCACCATCCGCTTCACCGGAGGTGGCGTCGACGATCTTCTTGACGAGGAAGAGGCGTTGCTCAAGGACACCAACTATCCTTTAGGCACCGTCGCCACTTATTCGTGCGATCGGGGATTCGAACTTCTCGGACCAGCCAGACGACAATGTTCACCTGCGGGAGTTTGGACTCCGGAGGGCATTCCATTTTGTGGTAAATACTCAACATTTCCTCACAATTTATCTCTAAATTCCACTCAAGGGTCAATTTGACCCGTGGGTAAAATCGATCTTTGTCGCTAAAATTGACCGCGAAATAATTAATTAATTAATTAAATAATTAATTAATTAATTACTAATTAATTATTAATAAATAAATAAATAAATAAACGAATAAATATATAAATAAACGAAGAAATAAACGAATAAATAAATTAATTAATAAATTAATAAATAAATAAATAAATAAATAAATAAACGAATAAATAAACGAATAAATAAATAAATAAATAAATAAATAAATAAATAAATAAATAAATAAACGAATAAATAAACGAATAAATAAACGAATAAATAAACGAATAAATAAATAAATAAATAAATAAATTAATTAATAAATAACTAAACGAATAAATAAACGAATAAATAAATAAATAAATAAATAACTAATAAATAACTATAAAATAACTAATTAATTAATTAGCTAATAACTTAATAGTAATAATGAATAATAAATAGTTTAGCGATTAATTGGTTAATTAATTAATTAATTAACCAATTAATAAATTAATTAACTAATTAATCAACAAATTAATCGCTAAACTTCAAAAGTTAAAATGATTAATTAATTAATTAATAAATCAATCGGTAAATTTCGAAAGTAAAAATAGCCAAAGACTCGTCCGGACGAAAGTTCTCGTCCAGAATGCTGCGCCATGCACTCTCAGGAGCTTGAATTTGAGATGAAAACTGTAGCAGTCGCCCAGTGAGAAATAAAAAGGAAAGAGTTTGTAGAGATTCCTGTTGAAATGCCGATCCGGCTGTAACGCATGATCGCGTGTCAGCGCGAGAAAGAAGAAATAAGAATGGTGTGTGGCGGTAGCAGCTACTCGGGAACGCATCACTGTGTGATATCGTAGCAGGTTCTCTTCTACTCCAAGTTGGATTATGGTACATATAACGGTATACGTATATACCGCGAGAGAGTACAAGAAGAGGCTCTCGCTCCCACCACGCGCGAAAAGACCTGCCAGCATCGCGAGAACCTGTTCTCCAGCCATCTTGAGTCACCTCGGTCAAGGACACCGAAGAATCGGGTCAAATTCTCCCGAAACATAAATCTTTCCCTCTCTCCATCCCTTTGCCACAATCCCGCAACAACTTGCCGCGCATTGAAATCACTGCCTTACTTAAAATCCACCATTTTCGGACTCGCCTGCAACAATATTTCACTCGCTTTATTATTTTCACCGAATAACTGTTTATACCGACCACGAACAACTCTAAAATATCTACGAACATCTCAAACGAAGCCTCGGCATTAACACGCGAAAGATTACTTTTTTTTCTTCCTTTTTTTAGAAATTTTGACTTTGAAAACTAGAGCAAAAGAGACATTTGACTAAATTTATCATTTTTTTTATTATTTTTTTGTTATTTATTGAGTCATTATCAATTAATTATTAATTTATTTACTTATTTATTTATTTAATTATTTATTTAACTATTTATTTAATTATTTATTTGATTATTTATTTGATTATTTATTTAATTATTTATTTAATTACTTATTTAATTATTTATTTGATTATTTATTTGATTATTTATTTAATTATTTATTTAATTAATTATTTAATTAATTATTTATTTATTTATTTATTTATTTATTTATACTCGTCTGTTTATCGTTCAAGAGATTTCCCTCAAATTTCATGATTATTGGGACGTGACATTCGTTGGTAAAGTTCGTGGCTTGATAATGTCGATAAATTTAGCAACTTGAAAGCATGGTGTGATTATAAATGTAATGGCCACACTCCCTCTCAAGTACGAGCACATGAAATCAGATCGAAGGGCTTCTTTGCTCCTAGGGTCAGATCGTAGATTGGAAGAAAAAAAAGGAACATACTTTGATGCGTGACTAATCGCTCCCGAGCTTGGAAGATTTATATTTTCTTGCTGCTGTCTATATGCACCTGGAGGAAAGGCAACCGAGCGAACGAAAAGCCATTAAGATTTATTTACCTCTCAACCTCCCAAAACAATCGCCGTATACATAATTAATTGACAATTATAGTCATTACCGTTCCGAAGCCACAACTTACGAAATGAATCATCAATTAGTCGCAGAATCGACCAATCGATAATTAAAACTGTACAAATTCAATTGTCAATTCTCGATCACTTGCCCGAGGAAAAAAAACTCGAAAAATGCGAATTTATCAGAGAAAATAAATAATTCAATGAATAAAGTAATTAGCACGTGGACTGAGAATTCGGAAACTACGAAATACTTACGAAAATGAATGAAATTCGATTGTAAACTCTCGATCACTTGCCGGAGGAAAAAAAATCGAAAAAGGCGAATTTATCAGAGAAAATAAAAAATTCAATGAATAAAGCAATTAGCACGTGGACTGAGAATTCGGAAACAACGAAAATCCGTGTTTGAAATGGAAGAGAGCGAAGACGGAAGAAAGAGGGAAAAAGAAGGCGACGTAGGAAAGTCATGAAGATTGTCCAAAGTGGCCCTCGCGGTCATGGCAAGTGGGTCAACGGGTATCCACTACAACGAGGCGCGCAATCGACTATCCGTGTGTGTATCCACAACAGCTGTCTCTTATTATATTTATAAGCCAAGTCGACGCGCTTCGACGATCAAAATCCTGAGCGCTGCGCATCTTCGTAGCCATTGTTGTTGTCTTTGTTGTTCGAAAACTCCAACAGAGTTGTCTCTTTCCCTTAAAACGTCAACGCTCGTAAGTGAGAGGAGCGAGAAACGTTGACACGTTCCAAAGAAACAGAGCGCGAGATGATCCAATTGCTTCTTTTATTTCTGCGACGACAAAATTCCCTGTTTGTCTTTTTCTCAATCCCAGCACGCGATCCACTCAATTTGCGAAACTTTGCCATCGTTTCGAATTTTTTTAAAATGCTTATTAAAAAAAAAAAAAAAAAA